>JAHHUM010002094.1:190181-410114 GCA_036173005.1 Crenichthys baileyi
CTAGTTTTGCATTTTACATGTCTTACAGTAAATTGTTTGGTCATTTATTTTTGCACAATTCACAGTTGTTGTAATCTAATACGATTTTAACTACAGTTTCAATTAAATGAACATTTTAGTCCATGAAATACAATTTTAGAACAGTTGTCAGACTACAGGCACAATCAACTCTGTTATAGATACAAGTACTCAGTTTGCATGGCAGGAAAAAATAGAATAATTATGTCTTCAACAAAAATTAAGAATTCATCCCAGGTCTTCAGTCATATTTCCATACAGCTACATATTTTCCTCATTCATTTAAAAATGATTTAATTTTTAAATAAAAATGTAATTCTGCTCATTTTCCATCTGTAATATTTGGATATTTTTTTAAATACATAGGCAATAGATCTTTCCACATAGTATAGGATGTAGATCTGAAGGTGAGTTTGATCAGAGCTCTTAACTGCTGTCACAGAATACAGTTATAGCATTCCATGCTAGCATGTGCTAGCATGCGGAGGAGATCAGAAAGAGCATTTATAATAGGTATTGTTACTTCTGTTTGGATTTTCCAATTATGATTTAGTAACCAGTAATCAGTTCATTATTATTTAATTACCAAAAGTCGCAGGCAAGAGTGAAAAAAGTCGCTTTTTGAGTTATGTCGCGCCTGACGCCATTCAAACTGACTGACACCGCTGAGATGTTTGGAACTAGTGAGAGCTACATGAACCACGTGCCCGCCTATCGGCGAGTTCAAAAAGTGTCATAACTCTTTCTTTCTATGGCGCTGATCCTAACTATCAAACAGTGCAGTCGGATTCAGTTTATTGTTCAAATTGGATAAAACGTTTTTCTATCTAAGGAAACCCAGCAGATTGCATCGAGTCAGTGACTTGCAGCATTCACTCCTCCTGAATGAGCATGTAGTGACAGTAGCTTGTATTGACTTTACAGTAATCCCTCATACTGAGCATGTATGCAGCAACAGTGGAGAGGAAATCTCCCCTTTAACAGGAAGAAACCTCCAGAAGAAGCAGAACCATGCTCAGTGTGAACACCATCTGCCACGACCCACTGGGGGTTTGAGAGAACAGAGCAGACACAAAAAGAACAGAGAAGCACTGAACCAGGAGTACGTTCTATGGGAAAGCAAAGTGAAACATTAATGGTTATAACTCCTTTAGAGGCCTCATCTAGGAGAGAAAGACAGCTAAGTAGATGAACTCTGAGCCAGTTTTCAAGTCTAGAGGATGAAAGAGAGCACATACAGTTAGTCACAATAGAAGTTCAGCCAGTAGCTATTTCTAGGAGAGAGACAGGGTTAAACACTGAGAAACAGGGCCAAGTGTATCATCTGTAGAAGGTGAACATTAAGTTGTTAGCAGCAGCAGCTTGGCCGATGAACGCCTCAAGGAAGGTGCCACAGCTAAACACAGCCAGGCCCGATGTAGCTTCTAGAAAAAGAAAAAACTGAGAGAGAACATAGAGTTAAAAACTGAAATAACAGAAAGTAGTAGAGTGTAGAGGCACAGAATCCAAACCACTTTAATTCCAATGTGAAATTTCCACAGTTGGTGATGATTTGGTCAGCCATATCATCAGTTGATGTTGATTAAGTCCAAAATCAGAGCAGCATCCTATCGGGACATTTGGAGCACGTTCTGCTTCTCTCTGCTGACAAGTGTTAGATAAAAAAGATTAAGATTAGCTTTGCATTTTTGGAGACAGATGATGATTTAATTTTCTAGCAGAGCTTGGCACCTGCCCACACTGCCAATGGTACAGTAAACTGGTCTGACCTCAGCCCTGAGGAGAATCAATGGGCTGTTGTGGAGAGGAAGATGAAAGACATGAGAGCCGACAATAGAGACAAGCTGAAGACCGCTAGAAAAGCAACCTGGGCTTTCTGAACAACTTAGCAGAACCACAGGATGATCGCTCTAATGCCATGCTGCACTGATGCACCATTATATAAACGGAGTCCCAATAAAAGATTGAATGCAAATAATGTAAAGTACCTGGACATACTTTTCAGTAGGCCTACATTTCTGGGTTCTTTTTTATTGGTCTTTTGTTATTTTATATTCTTCTGAGAAACAAAATTTAAGATTTTCAAGAACTGTTAGCCATCAAAATTAACAGAAATAAACCTTTAGATACATCAATCTGTGTTTAATCAATGACAGGCTGACTACATTAGAATTGGATTGTTGTACCAGCTTTGGCCAAAGGTGTCGTCCCATCTCTGTCCTTTAGGTCTATCTGAGTTTGTCAAAGCAGGTTCCATCACATAATATAAACAATGCAGTGCTTTAGGTTCATGTTCTACCCAGGACATGCAGTCACAGCATGTTTTTATCCTTATCCAACAGTTTCTTTGTCAATGGAGGGTTTGTTTTTTGTGATAGCTGGAGAATTGTCATGTTTTCTAAAATGTTACTGTTAGTTAAGTGCTTTTTACTTGATCATGGATCAGCTCACGCTATGACCCCTTGACAGAACTGATTCACCTTTGTTGCAACCTTAATGTTCTGTTTGAGTCATCTTAAGGTCAACTGGATAATCAAAGGTAATTAGGTGCTAAACTCATCATAGTATGAATGTCAACCCAAAGTAACAAGACAGTCCAAGCAGAACAAGAATCTAGTGGTGCGAACCAGTTGATGACCTGAACAATGCAACCTTGTATACACATGTTTAAATATTGTTTATGGTTGCAATAAAAATGTTCTTCATACTCATTCTTGAACCAGGGGGTTGTAGCAGTAGGAGCCACATGGAGGCCACCAAACGAGGCTGGTTTATGGCCACATAAAAAGAGTTTCCAGGTTTGTTGGTAGAGCTGGAGGACTTATTGGCCTTTCTTGTCTGGGCCCATGGGGTGTACCACTTTAATGTTGCACATAGTGTCTTTTGCACATGTCAAACCTTATCCAATGATTTAGCATCCATTTGGAGGCTTATATTCCATTCTATATTCACAATAAATCAAACATAAGTTGGTCATTCTAGAACATTGTGCTTGTCATTTTTACTTCATCACAAAACTTCATTTATTCTTTAACAAACCAACACTCGATCTAGTCTGCACTAAAGTATGGAAAAATGCTTCCCTTTCCAATGTAGCACAACAGATTTAGGTAATAAGATACTTTTTTCTATTCCCATATAAAGCTGTTCAGGGTAACAGTCTGGAAGGGCTGGAGCCCAGCAGGCAAAATGTGGTTTACACCTGATAGGTGTCAATCCTATAGTGTGTACCAACACAGAGACACCCAACACAAACAACCATCCACCCACACACAAAAGAGCTTGGGTCCAAATGACCTAACATGGATGTTCCTCAACTATGGGAAGAACCAGAGTTCATGCTTTGTGTAGTAGAACATTTGTTGTATTCATTGAAATAATGCTTCTCACAGTTCACTGAGGCAGCCTCCATGTGACCAAAGAAAAGAAGAAAATGCATTATTGCAAATTTTCGAAAATCAAACCAAACCTTAGCTGTCTTCTAAAAGCGACATTGGTTCTGTTCCAGTTTCCCCTGTCCCTCAGATAAATGAGGCTCGCCTTGTCATAACAGAAACTTCTGCAGACTTAGTGAGAGCTCTCTACCCTCGATCCTGACTCCATCCCTCCCTTTTTTGTTGTGTCTGTTTGTATGTGTTATCTTATGTGCTGAAGTGAGCTTCTTTGTGTTGTTGCCATGGTTAATTTTTGACCAGCCAACCAAAGCCCACCCAGCAGGGTAATTGTGACATTTGTTTGTGCAAATGCATACACATGTGGTTATATGTAGCTCATATAATATAAAGATACACACAAGATATTGCATTTCTTTACAAAAATGTTTCTCATGTCTCTGCACCCACTCCCAGTCTGTTTGGTCTCCCAGCTCTTCCTCCTGTTATTGCCATGGAAACCCAGATGAAATTGCAGAGTTGCAGCAACAATGAGGGGAGCCGGTGGAAAACATGGAATGACTGAGGAAGACAGGAGGGACAGTTTCACATATTTTTTATTTAAACATCTCATTGGACGAGGTGGGGTCATCATTACCCCATCAAGTCTGCATCTGCATCTTGTGGAACCAGTAGTATTTAGATCAGCAGCTATGTCACTTTGTTGCCGAGCAGTCTTTCAGCCCTCTGCTATTGAAAAGCTCAGCCCACACTGTAACAGGCAGTAAATACTGCTGTGTTTCTCATGATTCAAACTGATCCAGATTTAAATGACCTTATAATGTTCCAAGTAGGCCATAATCACTGTCACTCACATAGCTATTAATAGCATGAAACACTTCCATTAGCACATCCCCTTCTTCTGCTCTTCTTGTTTACAGTGATGTTCATTGGAGTAGGCAATCTAAAGCTAATCAACACTCTGACTAGAAGAAATGACAGCAAAAATCAATGCTTTTGATAGCAATTATCACACTTACAGTCCCTTGCAAACATAGTCATTCCTCTTGACAGACCAACACAAAGGAGAGCATGATTGTGAAGTGGAAAGAAAATCATACATGGTTTTCTTAATTTCTTTCAAACATCTGAATAGTGTAGCATGCATTTGTATTCAGTCCCCTAGCCAGTTTTTTCTCTTTTGTCTTGTGGGGCCTGGTTTGCACACACGGACTGAATATTATGCATGAAGATCATCTCTGAACAGCAATTGCCAAGTCTTCCCACAGATCTCCAAATGGTTTGTTTGGACTTTATTTGGACCCTTCTGACACATGAATACGCTTTGATCTAAACCAGTCAATTGCAGCTCTAGCTGTGTATTTAGGTATGATATCCTCCTGGAAGGGGAATCTTTGCCCGAGTATATTTGTAGCCTTTTGCGGGCTCACACATCTTCTTATTAATTCTGACAAGCGTCCATGTTCCTGCTAAAGAAAAGCATCCTTAGAGCATGATGCTGCCCCTAATTCAATTCAGTTCAGTTTATTTATATAGCGCCAATTCACAACACATGTCGTCTCAAGGCACTTCACAAAAGTCAGGTACATACATTCCAATTAATCTTAATCATTGAACAGTGCAGTCAGATTCTGTTATTTATTCAAATTGGATAAAAAGTTTTGCTATCTAAGGAAACCCAGCAGATTGCATCCAGTCAATGACTTGCAGCATTCACTCCTCCCGGATGAGCATGTAGAGACAGTGGACAGTCACTGGTGTTGACTTTGCAGCAATCCCTCATACTGAGCATGCATGTAGCGACAGTGGAGAGGAAAAACTCCCTTTTAACAGGAAGAAACCTCCAGCAGAACCAGACTCAGTGTGAGCGGCCATCTGCCACGACCGACTGGGGGTTAGAGAGAACAGAGCAGAGACACAAAGAGAACAAAGAAGCACTGATCCAGGAGTACTTTCTATGGGAAGGAAAAGGTAAATATTAATGGATGTAGCTCCTTTAGTCGTTTCACCTAGAAAGAAGGAACAGATAAACTCTGAGCCAGTTTTCAAGTTTAGAGTCTGAAGAGAGCACATAGAGTTAGTTACAGTAAAAGCTTAGTCAGTAGCCATGTCTAGGAGAGAGAAAGGTTTAAACACTGAAAGACAGGGCCATGTGGATCATCGGTAGAGGGTGAGCATTAAGTTGTTGCCAGCAGAAGCTCGGAGGATTCCCCTCTCCAGAAAGGTGTTACAGGTAGACACAGAGTCAGGCCAGGTGTAGCTTCTAGGAAGAGAAAAGAGAGAGAACAAAGTTAAAAGCTGAAATAACAGCAAATAATACAATACATCTAAAGTACCTACAAGACTCATAGAACAATTTTCTAAGGACAGACTACACCAAAGTGTGGATGTCACAATGCCAAAGTATATTTTGGAAAAAAATTAAGAAAATACATCATATTAACATAAACACTGCATACCAATTTTCAGCTACAGTGATGAAGGGATGATGCTTTGGACTTGTTTTTGCAGCCACAGGACCTGAATACCTTGTGGTCATTCCGCTGGTCATGAACTCCTTTGTAAAGTTTCAGCCAAAGCTGAACCCAAAATCGTTCATTTGAATCCAACCAATTAGGTAGACTAATGACAGCATATGATGGACAAAAAAACTGCATGACAGAAGTTGTTGTGGAATGGCCAAGATTAAGTACAACATCTCGGGTCTTTTGAGGGACCACTAGCCGCTTAGCCTGACCACACCAATGGTAAAGTATGCCGTTCTGTAAAAAATGCCCCTCTTTGTTGTTGGCAAGCTCACCCTCAGAATCCCTCTGCTTAGCTCTCAAAAAAATGGCTGACAATGCTGGGTCATTTTGTTGCACTTGAATGATGTTTGTTGGCATTTGAAATCCCAATGGTTCATTAGGGGTAGCCTCAGCTGACAACTTTACAACAGTACCTCTAAACTTCTTTTGCCGTCTTCGACTTCGTGATTTCTTAGATATCCCAGGTTTAGTTTATAAGTCAGAATGAAGAAAAGGTAAGCTACTCAAAGTTGGATGATGCTCATTCACTTCTTTAGCTTTGGTCCTTGTAATAGCCACATTACAGTCTTTTGCTGGTTTTAACAAATCATAGAGCACTGGTAGGTCTTCACCCAAAAACTACTGGGAATGGCAGGTTATCAGCCACACCTACAGTCAACAGATATGGTTGTCCTTGTACTTCATTAAATATGTCAGCAGTAGGGTAAGGCTTCTCATCACCATGCATGCAACAGATTGGGATGGTCTCATAAGTGCACCTACTACTTAGTACAAGTTGTCTGTGAACCAATGTCCTGTACTGCCAGTATCTGTCACGGCTCCCATTGATTTTTACTGTTCATTCTCATTGGAAATCCCCTTTCTTGTTTTACATCTGACTCTTGACATGGCACAAACACATCTGGGTCAGGTTTAAAGGGTTTTGTGGACACATAGGTTTGGTGTGCCCTTCCAGCCCACAAAGGTAACAAACTGGAATTCTTGTGTTAATTTTATTATGAGTATTTGCAGGCTGTTCATTTCTGGCTGAGATCTCACTCACACCTGTTGCTGAACCCTACTGGTGCTGAGATAGAGCTGGCCTTCAGGTGTCCTTATCTTTAAAGGAAGTATTACTCCATGGCTGGCCCTTCCTTCGAGCAGCCACAAACAGATCAGCAAAGGTGGAGGCTTCTGCAGCTGATTTCAGATCATGCTCTTTTATCTACACCTTGAGCTCAGGCGACAACATTCTTAAATACTGTTCCAGGATTAATATTTCACCAACTTCTTCCACTGTTTTACCTCTGGGTAGAATCCATTTCTCATACAGCTTCTTCAGCCTCACATTAAGTTCTTTGGGGCTTTCATTAGGCTAAACATACAGGGAATGAGACCTTTGTCTATAAGTCTCTGGATTAATGTCATACTTCTTCAATATGGCTGTTTGCACATTATCATAATTTAGTGTCTCATCAACATCCATATGAACATAGGCACTCCTTGCCTTATCAGTTAGGAGAGGAATGAGGCAGGAAACCCAATCTGCTTTTGGCCATCTACAGGCAGCTGCAATTCTCTCAAATGTAACAAGGAAATGTTCAATATCATCTTCACTTGTCAATTTCTATAACTTTGGCTCAAGAGAGAATTGTGCCTGACCTAAAGATATTGACTGGTGCAGATATAGCCTGGGCCCACCTTAACGTGGAGGGGTTTGAGTGCTCGAGGCTGATCCTAGAGGCTATGTTGTCTGGGGCTTAAATGTCCCTGGTAAGGTCTCCCAGGGCAAACAGGCTCTAGATGACGGGTCAGACAAAGAGCCGTTCAAAATACCTTCATGAGGACTACTAAATCGAAGCATGTGACATCGCCCGGTACGGCAGAGCCGGGGTCCCACCCTGGAGTCAGGCCTGGGGTCGGGACTCGTCGGAGAGCGCCTGGTGGCCGGGTTGCTCCTCGCGGGACCCGGCCGGGCCAAGCCCGAGCGAGAGACGGAAGGCCATCCCCCAGTGGGCCCACCACCTGCAGGGGGAACCGTGAGGCACCGCTGCAAAGGGGATTGGGCGGCGGACGAAGGTGGAAACCTCGGTTGTGCTTGTGGTACTCCTGAGGCCCCTGAGGCGGCTGACGGATACCGTGAGGCCAAACGTGCCACGGCTGGGCTGTGGCAGAGACAAAAACTCGGGCCTAGGAGGAGTTCAGGGAGCCCATGGAGAAGGACTACTGGTTGGCCTCGAAGCGATTCTGGCAAACCGTCCAGTGCCTCAGGAGGGGGAAGCTTTGCCAACACTGTTTACAGTGGGGGTGGGAGGCTGCTGACCTCGACTGGGGACATTATTGGGCGGTGGAAGGAGTACATCGAGGATCTCCTCAATCCTGCCATCACGCATTCCCTGGTGGAAACAGAGGCTGGGGACTCGGGGTTTGACTCTTTCATCACCCAGGCTGAAGTCACAGAGGTGATCGGAGGGTGCGTTCCAATTACAGGGGGATCACACTCCTCAGCCTCCCTGGTAAGGCCTATGCCAGGGTATTGGGGAGGAGAGTCTGGCCGATAGTCGAACCTCGGCTTCAGGAGAAGCAGTGTGGTTTTTGTCCCGGCCGTGGAACACTGGACCAGTTCATAGGAGTTTGCCCAAATGGTCCACATGTGTTTCGTGGACCTGGAGAAGGCATTCGATTGTGTCCCTCATGATGCCCTGTGGGGGGTGCCCCAGGAGTATGGATTCGGGGGCCCTTTATTAGGGGCCATCCGGTCTCTGTACAAGTGGAGCAGCAGTAAGTCGGACCTGTTCCCGGTGCATGTTGGACTCCGGCAGGGCTGCTCTGTGTCACCGGTCCTGTTCATAACTTATATGGACGGGATTTATAGGGCCGGGGGGGGGGTGGTGACCAGTGGATTTCGTCTCTTCTTTTTGAAGAGGAGGTGGTCCTGCTGGCCCCCTCTAGCCAAGACCTACAGCGTGTGCTGGGGCGGTTCCCAGCTGAGTGTTAAGTGACTGGAATGAAGATCAGCTCCTCCAAGTCCGAGGCCAAGGTTCTCAACCGGAAAAGGGTGGCTTGTCCTCTTCAGGTTGGAAGGGAGTCCCTGCCTCAAAAGGAGGAGTTCAAGTATCTCGGGGTCTTGTTCACGGGTGAGGGAAGAATGGAGCGGAAGATCAACAGATGGATCAGTGCAGCTGCTGCAGTAATGGGGGCGCTGTGCCGGTCCGTTGTGGTGAAGAGAGAGCTGAGCCGAAAAGCGAAGCTCTCGATTTACCGTTCAGTCTTTGTTCCTACCCTCACCTATGGCCATGAACTTTGGGTCATGACCGAAAGAACGAGATCCCGGATACAAGCGGCTAAAATGAGTTTCCTCCGTAGGGTGGCCGGGCAATCCCTTAGAGATAGGGTGAGGAGCTCGGCCATCCGGGAGGGGCTCGGAGTAGAGCCGTTGCTCCTCCACATCGAGAGGAGCCAGTTGAGGCGGCTCGGGCATCTATACCGGATGCCTCCTGGACGCCTTCCTCGTGAGGTGTTCCAGGCACGTCCCACCGGGAGGAGGCCCAGGGGACGGCCCAGGACATGCTGGAGGGACTATGTCTCTCTGCTGGCCTGGGAATGCCTTGGGCTCCCCTCGGAGGAGCTGGAGGAGGTGATCACAGCACTTAATAATTACGATTTGTTAATTATCATTATTAATGAATAATTATTAATCAAAACCATGCCAAATATCACTGTGTTATTAATCGTTTCACCATGTGGAACACTAACCTTATCTTGACACAAAATAAAACACAAACGCTGTCTCTTTATCTATGTGAAAATGTATTAAACCAATAGTCCCTCTTACAAACGACTTTTCTGGTCAGCAACTTCCACCTAACTCAGCATGCACTATTCTACAAAAACTGGTACACTAATAACCAAAATTAAGGATAAGAGTTGGAGGGTAGATGGAGATAAAACCAGCAGTTTATGGACAAATGAGAACAACACAACAATTTAGATTAACAGTTCAAAACAGTTCAGCATAGAACATTTCAATCAATATTGCATGCAACAAGTTAATACCTTGCATTAACTAATGGTGATACAAATTCACCTTAACTATGCCTCACCCTGCCTAAACCTCTAAACACCTATTTGATTTAATATAAACGATCGAAATTACTTTGATGTTGATTTCTTCTCCTCACTGGCTTTAGCATGGGTCGTAGGTCTGAAGAAAAACAGGGGGGAACCAGAGTGTCACACATCTGTGATCAATTCAAAAACTGTAAACTTCTAATCCGTCCAAAACGGTGTGTTAAGGAAATAATTTTAATTGCTTTTGTCCTTCTGAGGTGATGACCAAGTCTGAAATGACAATGGCTTCCACCTTCCTTTCTGCCCCCTCTGGTTGGTCATCCCAAGGCATTTACAAGCTGAAGGGGAAATGCGCCTGAACAAAAGGTGTTTTGTTTCTCTTCCTGTCCCTGGAACCCCTGTTGGTCCAACAAACAATTTGTTGCAGAGGAGCCGAGATGTCTGCGTGAAAGTTAGGTTGATTCTCACCTCTGCTCTTCCTAGAGGGGGTGCCAGGCCACGTGGGGTTTTTTGCCAAACTGATATAAGGAGGTGTCAGCCTTTGTCTCATCGGATTTGGTCTCGGCTCTGCTCAGCAATACGTCTGATGCTGAAAGATCTGTCTCCCTTAAGGCTAAATTAATAAAGCTGAGTGAATGGTTATCATCGTTCTCTTTCTTTAGAAAATACAAATTTTCTACAACAATTTGGCGTTGCTGACAGGATTCCTTGACTGAATTCCTCTGAGGACATCGACGGAGAAGTGCTAGGCCAGCCTTGGAAGAGTTTCCTCATCTCATACCCCGATTTACTGTTACAGGGAAGGAGGACTTCTGCGACGAGGTTCTTGGAGACTCAGCACTGGAATCCGGAAAGAACCTGATTTTTTTTTTCTCAGAGACGGTGAGATCCTGAATCAGCATAATTTAATAATTACTATCATTATTTGTTTTACCAAGCTTGGGTTTAAACCTAAAAACAAATTAGAACAAAATATCCAGAGTCAACATTTTAAATTTCTACCAAATTTAAAAGGTCCTACTAATTAAATTGAAAGCTTAAATTTATAAAACTTTTCTACTGAGGACGAGGGTGTGAGTGTTATAGGATTGTTCCACCTTAGAACATACAGCTTAAAGGACGTAGCTGTGTGCAGTTGAGCAACGGTTCAGTCCATGTCCTCTCCCTTGGTGGTTATGACTGTGAACTGATCAGTAGCTCGCTGGCAGAGTCCCCTCCCTTTGTGTGGTTGAGTGAGGCTCTTCTGGACAATTTATTAGGAGCCCTTAGGTGATTGAATAAGGCTCTCCTGACTACTTGGCTGGAAGGAAGGCTTTCAAGGTGCCAGAAAGTCTTGAACTCCTGTGGAGACGCCTACAGGTTTTAAGGAATATTCCCCCATTAACCGGTGTGTAATGGGTCTGACGAGTTCTAAGGAGACACCTCCTCCTCAGGGAGAAATGTTTGACTACATGGTAAAAAGAATATAGACCAAAAAGCACAGAGTGCATTAATGAATGGGTTAAAAAATTTAATTTTCCTGCAGATGGTTCGTTCAATCTTTCTATTCTACAAAAAACTAAGGAGGCTATAAACAAGAGAGAGATAAAATTAGAAGGACAAAAGAGACAGAGTTTATCAAAAAGATTTGCAGGCTTTAAGAAAAAACATAAGGCATGCTTACAATGTTGGAAAGAGGAATTTGAGAAGCGTCAGAGAAAGAAATATTCTAAACTAATGGCAGGTAGTCAGGTTGACAGTAAAGATATATGTGGACGAAAGGACAATTGCTCTATTTCTGCTCCTATTCTTGAAAACTCTACTGAAAAATCTGAAACAAGCATACACGTTCATAATCCACCCCCTTATAGTACTTTTGCAACATCCAAAACCCCTGTTAATTCTTCTTCTGTTTCTCACTCTTTATACCCTGATGTGCGAGCTTTGGCGACTCTGGCAGCTGTTGTGGACCAGGACCTGGACACTGGTGTCTTCACCCGATCAACAGAGAACAGACAGCAACCTGACAGCACCTCCTCTGCTAGACCAACAGCCTCTGCAAAATCAGCTACACCTGCAGACCCATAGCAACAACACTAACTGTAGGATGAAAATATAGATGCTTTCATTGAAAGAGTGACTGAAGTTGTGACTAAGTACAGTGGTGTGCAAAAACCCACTGACATGGGACAAGAATCAGGGGCATGGGAGACTCTGGTCCGTGATGTTGTCATAAAAGGACTGCTTCCACATGTTGCACAGCCTTTCAAAGCTACATATGTGGGCGGGGCAGAACAACCTCGCCTCTCTGATGTTCGCAGATATGCCAGACATGCTCAACTCATGGGAGAAGAACAGAAGAAGATTAAAAAGGACAAATCTGAAAAAGAACTGCATCTTGCTGCAATTACAATGTACCAGCACATAAAAAAAGTGGAGGAGGAAGAGATCAAGGAAGACGAAGACAACGGAAAGGACGTGGCAGAAACCCTAGGACCTGTTACAATTGCGGCCAGAAGGGGATTAGCAAGATGACTGTCCCCATCCAACCACTGCTCCACCTTACAAGGCTGATTGACTAGTCAAGACAGCGGAAGCTGGGCCACCACAGTGACAGCCGTCTCGTCAAAGCAGTACTGCACCACACCTCTCTGACACACACACATCTGCTCCACACACTCTCTCTACTCCTCCCATTTCCCACCTGCATACACACACACATACCCACACACAAGTCCAAACTACCTCTCCTTCTTTTCCTGTTTCTCGCAATGAAGATCTGCTTTGCAATGACTGTAATCATGACTTGACTAAATTACAACATGCTATTTCAGTTTTGGAACAGAAGTTTGAGAATTACACTCCAACCTATGCTCAGTTTTCCTCAGAGGCATATAAAGTTTTTCCAATTTTTTGATCTCAGGGCTCAGGGGAAAAAAATATCATTCATGGTAGACTCAGGAGAAACTTCATCTGTTTGAAGGTGGATGAGTTTCCAACACCCCTAAACTCAGTGGAAAACTATGTTTTTCTATGTCAGCATCAGGGCAGTCTACGAAGGAACATGTTAGAAAACCCATCGCATGCTAACACATGAGGGGTTTTTCCTTAAAAACTTGTTTTTCTGTTCCAAAAACTGTGCCCCTTAATCTGATGGGGAGAGACCTCATGTGCAAGCTTGGAAAAAAACATTAATCTCTACTCCAGAGGAGTAAAGGTCTCTACTCAGTCTAAAAACAGTGTTTACTGCAAAACAGTCTTCTACCAAAGCATTACATTATGCTTATGTATGGGAAAGTCAAATTCATTTTTTTCACAGCAGTTGCTGGAGGAGGTTAGATCAGCTGTTAATCCCTCCTCTGATTTTATGCAACCTGTTGATTTAAACGGTATTGCTCATGTGTCTTTGGGGGTCCTGACAAAGAATATGAGAAAGCTTGGTTCCACATTTTTTGTGAAAACAAAACCACGTCTATGCTGTATTGGAATGCTAATACAGCGGTCGCTTTTTGTCTGAACTCACACCAGGCTTTTTTTTCAAAACAGGGACGCTGTCCCACACATCCCTTTGGCAAAACCTGTATTGCAGGCAGGACTGGATTGATGTTGGTTATTTTGTGTCAGAGTGTGAAAAAGAAGCTGATTGGACAGTGGTACCACACAAAATTAAACTCATCTCATGTTCTCTAAAAGACTGCATAGAAAAGGCCTTCGTCCAGAACTGTGGAGTTATTTCCCACCACAGTACCAGATTCTTTAAGCATGCTTTTTTCTTTATTTTAAAACAGATCTGTGTTTTTGTTTTGTTTTTGGCTTTTTAGCATAATGTTTGTCAGAAGCTTCTTATGAACTAGGTTAGGAGCAAATATGATGTGGGGCAAAATAGGAGCTGTGAACTAGTGATTGCAATTTTTAAATCTGACTATTGTCCAAACCAGAAATAATAAACTCTTAGATCTGGAGATATTTAGCCAATCCTTCAATCAATGCAGAAAGCTAGCATCATTGTTCAATGCAACGGTCCTCAACCTGAGGTTCCTGGACTCCTGAAGCCCGTGAGCCATAGATTTTGGGTCCATAAAATTATATTACTTAATTAAAGGTAGACCGATTACCTAGTCAAAACAGATCTAAGCGAGTGATGAGTTCCTCTCATTTTGATGGCTTTGTAATGCATTAATACTCAAAATTTCTACTCTGGGGAGCACAGATTGGGCTGAAGAGTTTTGTTTTGGAGCCAAGGCTAGGATTCTTTATAATGGAATAAAGAGAAGTAAAAATCCTTTATTTTTAGGAAAAAAAAAAAAAAGGGGCCCTCTCAAGACTAAAGAGGATGGTCGGTTCAAAACTACAGTCTCCTTGTTTTGATTTCTTAGGGTTTTAAAGATAAAAAAATACCTAGGAGTACAAAGGTACACAAGGTAATTTCAGATTACTAAGAAAAAAATATTGGAACATTTATCAGCATTTAGATTATAATAGAGGGTTCTAGTAAATTTTTTCCCCCCACTCTCAAAATGTAAAATAGCCCAATTAAAGAAAATCATGTCTTTTTCCCTTTTAAAATTATGTTGGAAAAATGTCCAGTTTGGAGTCAAGCTTCTTATCTTAATTTCTGATTAAGTTTAACACTGCAGTTTTGTTTTATTTAGGTATACCATAAGAATGTCAACGCCGGCTTAAAATACTTTGCATTTAACCTGAGCAGAGAAATTCTTGAATACAGCTGCGATCAAATTGAGAAACAAAAAGAGAATTATAACAATAGCTCTCAGGATTGTAATTATTATTATTACAGAGTTACAGTACAAAGAATTGGCAACAGGGTTTCAGCATCAGTAAATTGGGATTCAGTTAAGAGAAAACTGTTGCTGTGTTTCTAAATAGTTTAAGGTCTCTTTGGACTATGTGCACTCATTTTAAAAAGGATCCTGAAGATTGTCATAACAAAATTGATCAATTACAGCATTAAGAGATATGGCTGAGAAAACATATTTTGAAAAGAGATTGTTAAAAAAATTTCTTTGAATTCTTGAACTTTCAAATTTGGCCATTTGTCTGTCTTTGGTTTTGTCTTTGTTTTTTTGGACTGAAAGTTTGTTTTTTGTGTGCATGACATAATAATGCATGTTTAGAATAATGTTTCTAAATCCCAGATTGATAAAACCTTGAGTTTTCAGGAGAGTTAAGAAGCTGCTTATTTCTGAGGTAGGTGTGTTAACAGTTTTGCAGTTTAAGGTACATTAAGATGGGCTGGAATGAAGAAACTGTGGTCCCGCCTATTGGCTGCCCATCAGAGGCTAGTTCTGCCTGACTCTGCCCATCAACCAGGTTTGTTCACGCCTTTGTTTTCATGGTGACGCTCAGCACCTCCCTGAGTTTTAACACTGTTTAAGAGACAATAGAATCAAAAGGCTTGTAATGATTCCTGTGTTAAAAACATGTTTTTTGTATAATAATTAAGGATGAAGCATGACATTTAGATTTCTGTGTTTTACTATTAAAAGGTTAATGAAATAGTTTAAACTTCTTTAAAGAATTTGTTTTCCATGCAGAATCATTGGTGATTTATTAGATTGAAAGTTTTTCCAGGTGCCATTAAGCTAGCTGGCAGTGCAAGATATGCCAAAAGTAAGGAATATATTTTTGATAAAGAATCAGAGTCATGACTTCATACTTGGTGGGAATTACTGATTAGATTCAATTTGTAGGGTTTATGCATCAAAATTACATTAGATTTCCATTAATCTAATACTCATCTTTATACAAGACAAATCAGGATGACATTTGACTTAATTCTAAGTGAGACATTGATGAATTGCACAACAACTAAAGTTTGTGTTTTGTTGTTAATGGAACTGAGTTGCAGTTAAAAACAACTGGATTTTATTTATGTTGCTTTTCGGTAAATTCATAGTGACACATAGTTATGTCAGAATTTTTTCTTGGTTCTATGTAATGTGATCTTGGGTTCAAAAAACATTTTTGTTCAAAATTTTTTCTGGATTGTCGCATGGGTTGGACCCTGCGCCAGAAGAGGGGATGTCAGAACAAAAAAATTTGGGGTTTAAAAAGTTTTAGCACTCATGGAAAAGGGGAGCTCATATCTCAGTCAGGACTTAGTGACAATGCGAGAGAGACGTTGTACTTTGTTTATAAAATGGTGCATAGCTCCCTAACACCACATTCTGAAAAACCTATCTGAAAGTATGGGTTTTTTTTTGTGAAATTTTACATCTCCACCGATTAGACCATTTTTGAAATTCTCTTTGGGTATTCTGAAACTATGGAAATAATGACCTGTAACCAGGCCTTCCTCAAACATCATCAATCATGTCACATTTTTAATATTCAGAATATTTAGCTGATGATCACTGCTAGTATACCAGGTGGAATCAGAAGATTAATTCTCTTTGCCTTGGCTGGATATTTTGATGAAGTTCCATGTAATTAAGCACCTAGGGTAATAATGAACCACTGCCAAGATTAGAAATATCCTGTCCAGGAGTGATGCTGAAAAACTAATCCACGCATTTGTTACTTCAAGGCTGGACTATTGTGGTTCTTTACTATCAGGATGTCCACAAAATTCAGTTATTTTCTAATTAAAAAAAATATTATTATTATTTCAATTTAAAATTCTCCTCCTCACATATAAAGCCCTTAATGATCTAGCTCCATCATACATCAGAGATCTGATTGTTCCATATGTTCCTAACAGAGCACTTCGTTCTCAGACTGCAGGTTTACTGGTGGTTCCTAGAGTCTCTAGAAGTAGAATGGGAGGCAGATCCTTTAGTTATCAGGCTCCTCTCCTGTTGAACCAGCTCCCAGTTTTAGTCTGTGAGGCAGACACCCTGTCTACTTTTAAGGCTAGGCTTAAAACTTTCCTTTTTCATAAAGCTTATAGTTAGAGTGGCTTAGGTTATCCTGAGCTATCTCTGTAGTTATGCTGCTATAGGCTTAGGCTGCTGGATGACATAATGACCACTTTTCCTCACTATGCTACATTCTCCTACTATTCTCCCTTTTTTATTATTAGCTATTTGCACCAGTGCAGCACCAATTCACAACACATATTGTTTCAAGGCACTTTACAAAACAATCTATTCAATTGACAGACTCAAAGTCAAGTACATATATTCCATTTGATTTTAGTTAAGTCAAGTCAAGTCAAGTTTATTTATATAGCGCTTTTCAGCAACAAGGCACTCAAGGTGCAGCACATAATGAAAAACATTACGATGATACAGAAAATCAAACAACAGAGGTAATTAAAAAAATAAAGAGAATATCATGATGGATAAGAAAATGAAAGGAAAGTTGGACTAGAAGTTTAGATGACACATTCATACGCCACACTAAACAAATAAGTTTTCACTTTTGATTTGAAGCAACTTAGGGTTTCAGCGTTTTTACACAGTTTTCTGGGAGTTTTTTTCCAGATTAGTGGAGCATAAGAACTAAAAGCGGCTTCTCCATGTTTGGTTCTGGGCAGTCTCTGTACTGTGGTGAGCACGGAAGCCTGACTGGAAGACATTGAAGCGGTTGGTCATTGTTAGGAAGTTGTTTAACTGTTGAAACACAGCTTTTTCAATAATCTTACTGATGAAGAGGATGTTTTAGATAGTCCTGTTGTTCTGCAGTAGCAGCTTGTCCAAGTTGCTCTTTTTCAATAGAGGTTTGATAATTGCTGTTTTTAGGTCCTGGGGGAAAACACCTGACAAAAGGGCTATGCTTATTATTAAATCAGACGTTATTATGGGCAAAGCTTTCTGAAGGAAACCTGTGGGTAAAACATCGAGACAGCAGGAAGAAGAGCTTAGTTGGTGTACGATTTCTTCTAAGTTTTTGTAGTTTATTTGGTGAAATTGGGAAATTTTGTCAAAATCAGTTCTAGTTGGAGACAACTTTGGTACTGGAGTTGATGTGGATGTGCTGACTGCCCCTCTGATCTTTTGGGTTTTTTCAGTGAAGAAGTTAGCAAATTCATTGCAGGTCCTGGTAGAGTGGAGTTCAGATGCTACAGTTACAGGAGGGTTTGTTAACCTGTGGACCGTGGCAAATAATGCACGAGCATTATTAATGTTTTTCAGAATCAGAATCAGAATCAGCTTTATTGCCAAGTTTGTACATACAAACAAGGAATTTGACTCCGGTACACTTTGCTCTTTGGTTTTTGTTTTTGCACTACAGAATATACATATTTACAATGTACAATATACACATATATAAGTAAAAAGGTGCATTTGCAACATCTGTATGCTGTTGTTTTGTATTTTATTGAATGTTCAACAGAGAAACAGCCTGGGGGAAGAAACTGTCTCTGTGGCGGCTGGTTTTTGTGAACAGCGCTCTGTAGCGTCGGCCTGAAGGCAGAACTCTAAACAGTTTATGTGCAGGGTGTGTGGGGTCTGCAGAGATTTTAGCAGCTCTTTTCCTGACCCTAGACCTGTATAAGTCCTGGATGGAGGGAAGGTCAGCCCTGATGATTCTCTCTGCAGTCCTGATTATTCGTTGCAGTCTGGACCTGTCCTGTTTTGTGGATGAACCAAACCAAACTGAGATGGATGAAGACAGGACAGACTGAATGATGGCAGTGTAGAAGATGACCAGCAGCTCCTGTGGAAGGTTGTACTTCTTGAGTTGCCTCAGGAAGTACAGTCTCTGCTGGGCCTTCTTCCGAACAGTGTCTATGTGTGAAGACCATCTCAGGTCCTCAGAGATGGTGGTTCCTAAGAACCTGAAGTGATCCACAGCCGACACGGTGTTGTTGAGGATGGTGAGGGGGGTGTATGGAGGTGGTGTTTTCCGAAAGTCCACTACCATCTCCACAGTCTTGAGTGGGTTTAGTTCCAGGCAGTTCTGACTACACCAGTGTATCAGGCGATCCACCTCCTGTCTGTATGCAGACTCATCACCGTCCTGGATCAGACCAATGACAGTGGTGTCATCTGCAAACTTAAGGAGTTTCACGGACGAGTCCGCTGAGGTGCAGTCATTTGTGTACAGGGAGAAGAGGAGTGGGGATAGAACACACCCCTGGGGGGGCACCAGTACTTATTGATCTGGTTCGGGAGAAGATGCTCCCCAGTCTCACCTGCTGCTGTCGGTCCGTCAGGAAGCTGTTGATCCACTGACAGGTGGAGGCTGGGACGTTGAGCTGGGTGAGCTTCTGGTGGAGGATGTCTGGTATGATGGTGTTGAAGGCCGAGCTGAAGTCTACAAACAGGATCCTGGCGTAGGTCCCTTGGTGGTCGAGGTGTTACAGGATGAAGTGTAGACCCAAGTTAACAGCATCATCTGCCGACCTGTTTGCTCGGTACGCAAACTGCAGGGCGTCCAGTAGAGGGCCTGTGATGTCTTTCAGGTGCTTCAACACCAGCCGCTCAAAGGATTTCATGTACACAGACGTCAGGTCGACAGGCCTGTAGTCATTTAATCCTAGGATGGTGGGTTTCTTGGGCACTGGGATGACGGTGGATCGTTTGAAGCAGGAGGGAACCTCACACTTCTCCAGTGACTTGTTGAAGATCCGGGTGAAGATTGGAGCGAGTTGATGTGCACAGGCTTTCAGGCATGATGGGGAGACGTTATCAGGTCCTCCAGCTTTCTTTGTTTTCATGCGCTGAAAGAGCCTGTTTACATCATCCTCAGAGATCTTTAGTGCAGGCAGGAGGATCGGGAAGGTAGGGGGTTGGTTGCTTTGCTGGTCGAACCTGTTCCTGAATGGGATGTGGAGTAGTTGGTTTGAGGTGTGAATGGCTTCTTGTCATGTCTGCAGTAGAAGCCATTCAGACGGTTGGCCAGGCGAGGACTTTGTTCAGGAAGGGTGGGGGGGGGTCTGTAGGCAGTCAGGTTTCTCAGACCAGTCCATACAGCCGAAGTGTCACCAGTAGAAAGGCTGTTTTTCATCTTCTCACTGTAGCTTCTCTTGGCTGCTTTGATCTCCTTTGCTGATGATCTCAGAAAAGAAAGATTCCCTTGCATTTTTCAGTTGTAGGTTATATCTGTAGAGTCTCTCTTTATAGACAATATAGTGAACCTGGAGTCCAGTCTTTCGCCACCTGCGTTCAGCTTTTCGACACTCCTGTTTTTCACTTCTGACTGGTGGAGCACTTCTCCACGGAGACATTTTCTTCCCAGAAACAACTTTCACTTTAATTGGAGCAATTGAATAATGATGTCCAAGATTTTAGAATGAAAGTTATCTACCAGCTCATCTACAGTGTTACAGGGCAAAGTGGAGGTAGAAGAGTAAATCTGGTTAAAAGTTTCAGCAGCACCGTCCTTAAAGATGCGTTTTCTTATAATGTCGCTTTGGCTAACTGTCATTCATGTAACCATGTTTCTGTTAAAAACAGAACATCAAGATCGCGGTCAGTAATGAAGTCATTGATTAAAAATGATTTTCCTGACAGAGATCCAATGTTCAATAAAGCCAGTTTATATGACTTAGTTGTTGATATTAACTCTCTGTCTGGTTGTACCTGACAGTTTATGGCTTTTTTTGATTGTTTATTACTGTCTCTTCTCCTTTTGACTTTGTTCTTTCTGTCACATATAAGCATAGAGATTTTACAACTATCTCCTATTAGGGGGCCAATTTTTCCTGGACATGCTCATTTCTGATAGAGTTACCACTGGGGCCCAGACTGTATCACAGAGAAGTGATTTGAAGGTCCTGATTAGGAGGAGATAGATTAGGAGGTGGTGGGGCTCTGTGGCTTTTGGAAGATGTTGGTTTAGTAGCAGGGCCTCGGCCACGGGGGGTGTTCAATGGAGAAGATGTCAGTGCCATTTGGGTTCCGATCTTAAGAGCTCCTTTCATGTTATCAGAATCCAGTAAAGCAAAAAGCGGGCTCAGTGGGGAGATGGGAGAGTTCTGTGCGGTCTGGGTCGGGGTCTGGGGTGAGGGGGGTTTAACGGGGGGTCGGTCTGGGTCTGGGTCTGGGTTTGGGGGGAGGGGGGTATAACGGAAGGGTCCACTTCTCCTTTGGATTTTGACAGGGAGACCTTTTGTGATGACCTCTCTTTCTCAGCCAACTGGCCAGTTGTCTCTGCTGGAGCTGTTGGAGGCAGCGTTATCATTATTGTTGATACTACATGTTCTCTGCTAAGGGTCGAAGCTGCTGGCGGATTATTTACTGAATAGAAGAGATTAGATGTGAGACGTCTGGCTCCCAGGTTGTTCAAACAGAAACCATCTTGCTTGAAGAGTTGTCTTTTTTCCCAAAAAATATTGAAGTTGTCGATGAAGTGCACAGATGTAGTAGCACACGCTTTTTTCAACCATTAATTAATCATCAGAAGTCTCGAAAAAATCTCATCTGAAAAGAAAATCGAGAAGTCCAACTTTATTCAGCAGACGAGTGAAATCCTCCTTCAATCCTACTGATTTTTTCTCAGCCACGTCATCCATGGCTCCACAGTGTATTGTAAAGATTATGATTATTGATTAATTAATATTTATCAAATATTATAATTAAAAATCATAATTCAGGAAAATAGTTTCTTAACCAAAATCATTACTTGCAAATAGAAAGCAGAGATGTCCTCTGGTGTTGTGGTTATGGGCTCAAAGTTCTTAATAATTACAATTATTTATTCATCACTAATAATTGATAAATTATTAACCAAAACCACAAATTGTCACTGTTTATTCAACCACTTAACCGAAGGTGGGGGAACTTCGACCTTGTTTTGACGATTAAATCACTCTTGCATGAAATAAACACAAACGCTTCTCTTAATTATATATATGAAGATTTATTGAAGCCAAATAATTCTGATATACCATTATTCTGATCCAAAAACCTTCACCTAACTAACAAACAGCATTCTACACAAAGGGGATTAAAATGACTACCTAACAATAATAATGAAGGAAAAATATATGCGCATTTAGTGTCTATAAAGGTCAAACCAGCAGTTTTATGGACAAAGTGTGTAATTTGGGTTAAATGGAAAGAGAAGTCCTCCTGGGGTGCTGATGTCTCGGCGATCAGCGATCAGCTGATAAAACGGTGGGTCCACCACCCTTTAGCCTCTAGCAGCTGATTGCCCCAAATCTCGAACAAAGAGTCATAAAACTCTGAGGCAGGAACTCAGTGGAAAACCTCCAGTAATAAAACTGGAACAAAGGAGTGGTCAGGGGAGGCTCAGACTGCAGTTGCTTTGAATGAAACACTTTTAAAAGTCCAACTTCTAACTCCTTGCTGATTTGGGATCAGCCGGACAAGACATGAACATGCACGATTCAGCAGCGCTTGCACAGCAAATCAAAGCAGCTCAGCATAAAACACTTCAATCAGTATTGCATGCAACAAGTTGATACCTTGGATTAACTACTGGTGATTCTAAATCACCTTAACTATGCCTCATCCTGCCCAGACTTCTAAATTCACCTATCCAATTTAATGTAAAAAGAACAAAATTACTTTGACGTTGATTTCTTCTCTCCACCGGTTGAGGATGGGTCAGGTCTGAAGAAAAACGAGGGGTACTGGAGGGGAAAATATGAAGAACTGTTTAGTCGACTGAATCACAAGAAGGAAACTCATCTCCTTGGAACTAAAACCTCAGTGGGTTTTTTTACCTGCGCCGGGTGTCGGCGTGGTCTTCGATCAGTATATGAATCTTCTGACCTTCTTGTATCAGACAGATTTCCAGCTTTCAAGCTCTTCCAGGAATGGCCTTGTGGAGAAAAAGTTTGGAAGATGGATCAGTTTCCTGGTTTTCATTCTGTAGTGGGGCAAATCTGTTTTGGAGGGGAATTCCATCACTCCTATCAGTTGTTGTGACAGCAGCTCGCTGTCGAGGTCTCCTTTTCCCAGGGGAAACGGGGGCATATCTCTGTAATTCTGGCCATTCCAATTTATTTAATTGCTGAGATCTTCCAGTGAGTCGTCCACCTTGATTTTTTGGGCATGCGCCTAAAACGTGCCAGGGGGTCTGCTGGTAGGTTTATTCTCAGTGTTCTGATTGCCGGCTGAGTCGTTGAGCTGGCTGTCACTGTTTGGGATCACAGGCAGAGTTGAATAATCGCTGTACCCCATATTCACCTCCACATTCACTTCTAGTCGATGGATTTTCATCTCCAAAACAGCCAATTTCTGTAAAAGTTTGTCGAAGTCCTCTGTGGTGAAGGAAGGCATCTTGTGCTGATTAGCTGGCGTCAACTTGTCCTTCTTTCGAGTTCGATTATAAAAACATCAAAATCCTTTAGAAAAAAACAATAAAATCCTTGGGAGTCGCTGGTAAGATGTAGCTTTAGTCCAATATTTCCATAATTTTGGCTAAGAGATAAAAAGTTAGGGCTAAAAGAATGCAAGCAAGCAGGGAGCTTATGAGAAAAGCGTCTGAGCAGGCAGAGAGGCGGAAGTTAACAAATAACGCTGTCAAATTCAGTTTATTATTCATATTGGTAAGGTTTTCTATCTATGGAAACCCAGCAGTTGCATTGAGAAACTGACGTGCAGCATTCATTCCTCCTTGATGAGCATGTAGCTACAGTGGTTTGCATTGGGTTTTTGACTTTGCAGCAATTCCTCATACTAAGCATGTAGTAGTGACAGCAGAAAGGAAAACTCCTTTTTAACAGGAAGAAACCTCCACCAGAACCCATCTCAGTGTGAGCGGCCATCTGTTACGACCGACTGAGTGTTTGAGAAGATAGAGCACACACACAAACAAACACAGAAGCACTGATCTAAAAGTACTTTCTATGTTAAAGAAAAGTTAAAGATTAACGGCAGTAGTAGTTTCTTTCGTGGCTTCATCTAGGAGAGAAACATAGCTAAACAGGAGGCCAGGCTCTTCTATGAAGAGGGAAAAAAACCAAGATGTTTAAAACTACAATAACAGCAATGCAACAATGAAACACTGGATAGTGCAATGCAGCAAGGTTTGAAAAAAATAGTCATTATGTCTTTTGACTGCGTTCTGTGCACTTCCTGATAGAGAAGAATTACAGTAGTCCAGCCTTGACAGCCTTGACATTGCAAATGGACTAGTTTTTCACTCACCCCTGGACAGAATATTTCTAATTTTGGTAATGCTCTGGGGGTCAAAAGGACATCCTAAGAACCTGATTAATATGGGACTTAAATGACATGTCCTGGTCAGAAATAACACCAAGTCAAGTCAAGTCAAGTTTATTTATATAGCTTGTTTATTTTATTACCAGAGGCCAAAGTAATGGCATCCAGATTAAGTGAATGACCAAGCAGTTTTTTTACAAAGACAAAAATTTCTGTCTTGTCTGAGTTTAAAAGCAAAAAGTTTAAATTCATCCAGGTTTTTATGTCTTCAATACATGCATGTAGTCTGCTTGAATGATTTGATTAATCAGGATTTTTAGATAAATATAAATGAGTATCATCAGTATAAAAGTGGAAGTTTAACCAATGATATCTGATAATTTTACCTATTGGAGGCAGATATGTATTTAAGAGAATTGACCCAAGCACTGAACCCTGTGACCCTCCATAAGAAACCCTGGCGTTTGAAAATGTATCATTTACATGAACAAACTGGAACCTGTTGGACAAATGGACAAAGATTTAAACTAGTCTGGTACACCTGATTTGCAAATGTTTTCTAAAGAGTTATAGATAGGAAAGGAAGATTAGATATAGGTACGTAATTTATTGGGTCATCTTGATTGAGGGAAGGTTTCCTAAGTAAAGTTGTAATTACAGCAACCTTAAAAGCCCATGGTACTGATGTGGTACTAAGGATAGATTCATCAAATCTAGAATGAGGCTGGTAATCAAAGGCAACACTTTCAAAGGATTAAATCAAAGGATTAAATGACTACAGGCCTGTAGCCCTGACGTCTGTGGTCATGAAATCCTTTGAGCGGCTGGTGTTGAAGCACCTGAAAGACGTCACAGGCCCTCTACTGGACGCCCTGCAGTTTGCGTACCGAGCAAACAGGTCGGCAGATGATGCTGTTAACTTGGGTCTACACTTCATCCTGTAACACCTCGACCACCAAGGGACCTACGCCAGGATCCTGTTTGTAGACTTCAGCTCGGCCTTCAACACCATCATACCAGACATCCTCCACCAGAAGCTCACTCAGCTCAACGTCCCAACCTCCACCTGTCAGTGGATCAACAGCTTCCTGACGGACCGACAGCAGCAGGTGAGACTGGGGAGCATCTTCTCCCGAACCAGATCAATAAGTACTGGTGCCCCCCAGGGGTGTTTCTATCCCCACTCCTCTTCTCCCTGTACACAAATGACTGCACCTCAGCAGACTCGTCCGTGAAACTCCTGAAATTTGCAGATGACACCACTGTCATTGGACTGATCCAGGACGGTGATGAGTCTGCATACAGACAGGAGGTGGATCGGCTGGTACACTGGTGTAGTCAGAACTGCCTGGAGCTAAACCCACTCAAGACTGTGGAGATGGTGGTGGACTTTCGGAAAACACCACCTCCATACACCCCCCTCACCATCCTCAACAACACCGTGTCGGCTGTGGATCACTTCAGGTTCTTAGGAACCACCATCTCTGAGGACCTGAGATGGTCTTCACACATAACACTGTTCGGAAGAAGGCCCAGCAGAGACTGTACTTCCTGAGGCAACTTAAGAAGTACAACCTTCCACAGGAGCTGCTGGTCATCTTCTACACTGCCATCATTCAGTCTGTCCTGTCTTCATCCATCTCCGTGTGGGTTCGGTTCATCCACAAAACAAGGACAGGTCCAGACTGCAAACGAACAATCAGGTCTGCAGAGAGAATCATCAGGGCTGACCTTCCCTCCATCCAAGACTTATACAGGTCTAGGGTCAGAAAAGAGCTGCAAAAATCTCTGCAGACCCCACACACCCTGCACATAAACTGTTTAGAGTTCTGCCTTCAGGCGACGCTACAGAGCGCTGTTCACAAAAACCAGCCGCCACAGAGGACAGTTTCTTCCCCCAGGCTGTTTCTCTGTTGAACATTCAATAAAATACAAAACAACAGCATACAGATGTTGCAAATGCACCTTTTTATTTATATATGTGTATATTGTACATTGTAAATATGTATATTCTGTAGTGCAAAAACAAAACCAAAGAGCAAAGTGTACCGGAGTCAAATTCCTTGTTTGTATGTACAAACTTGGCAATAAAGCTGATTCTGATTCTGATTTCTTAAGTAATTTGGTTAGGATTGGGTCTAACATACAAATGGAAGGTTTAGATGAAGCTAATATTTTTAAATACGCAAAAAGCTCAACTGGATCAAAACAGTCCAAACATACAGTACAGACCAAAAGTTTGGATACACCTTCTAATTCAAAGACTTTTCTTTATTTTCTTGACTATGAATATTGTAGCTTCACACTGAAGCTATGAATTAACACATGTGGAATTATATACTGAACAAAAAAGTGTGAAACAACTGAAAATATGTCTTATATTCTAGGTTGCTTTGATTACTGCTACGCACACTCTTGGCATTCTGTTGATGAGCTTCAAGAGGTAGTCTTGTGTGCCTATAGTGTGAAGCTACAATATTCATAGTCATGAAAATAAAGACAACTCTTTGAATGAGGTGTGTCCAAACTTTTGGTCTGTACTGTAGATCAGGTTCTACAGTAACCTCTGATGCTGCCTCACTAACTCAGGAGGAAGTAATCATGTAAAGGAGGATTTCAATGATTTTATTTTTAATAGAATCAATTTAATTTATAAAGAATTTCATAAAGTCAGTCATTACTGATAAGAGCTGAGGGAATGGATGACAAGTTTGACAACTGTATATGAATTATTCTTCTGCTCCTCTATTATTAATGACAAATACACTGTTTAGTAGGCTATTTTTCCAGATTAAGTAGGACTGCTGTATATGTGTGGAGCCCCATTTTCTCTCCAATTTCCTAGCGCTGTGCTTTTAAGTACGCAGCTCTGAATTAAACCAGGGTGCCAGCTTCCTATGAATAAAACAACAAATAAGACAATCCCCTTTTCAAGGGGCCACATTGTTTAATCCCACACATATTGAAGAAGTAACAAGGCCATCAATTTACGGAAGGGTAGAAATTAAATTGCTGCCCTCTGCTGTGTTTTTCTATGATACTGAGGAAATTAAATTCCTTAAAAGTTGTTACAGCATTATCTAATAAAGATATACTATAATGAAATGTTCTTTCAGGCGCAGAGTTCTTGGTTAAATTAAACTCAAAGGTTATAAAAAATGGTCAGACAAGACATGGTTATAAGGAAACACTGTTATTTGTTCACACTCAATGCCATATGTCAGCACAAGGTCAAGAGTATGAAGACAGGAGTAAGTAGGTCTGCGAATGTTTTGAGCAAAGCCAAAGGAGTTTAAAATAGTATTAAAGGCTACGTTTAGGCTATCACTTTTAGTGTCAACATGAATGTTAAAATCCCCCTCCGTAATGACCTTATCAGTATTTAACACTAAATCAGATGAGAAATCTGAGAACCGATCTAAAATTTGAGAGTAAGGCCTGGCGACAATATCAAACAACAAACCAAAGTGGTTTTAGTGCTTTGCAATTTCAATTAGGAAAGCTAAGGCTTAGATATTTAAAAGAATTGTAGATATTAATTGGTCTGGGTTCTCTTGCTATAGATGATACACTTGGCCCTGTCTGTCAGTGTTTAACCCTGTTTCTCTTTTATACATAGCTTTTGGCCAAGCTTTTGATGCGACTAACTGTATATGCTTTCTGTCATCCTTTAAACTTGAAAACTGGCCCAGAGCTTATCTGCTTAGCTGTATTTCTTTCAGCAATCATATAAGCTGTTACTACCATTTAAGTTTTACTTTTCTTTAACATAGAAAGTACTCCTTGGTCAGTGCTTCTGTGTGTTTTTTTTTTGTGTGTGTGTGCTCTGTCTTCTCAAATCTCCAGTCAGTCGTGGCAGACAACTGCTCACACTGAGCCTGGTTCTGCTGGAGGTTTCTTCCTGTTAAAGACAGTTTTCCTTTGCACTGTCGTTACATGCATGCTCAGTATGAGGGATTGCTGAGAAGTCAGCAACCCAATGCAAGCAACTTTCCACTGTCGCTACATGCTCATTCAGTAACAGTGAATGCTGCAGGTCAGAGACTCAATGATATCTATCAAACGTTTCTTTAGATAGACAACGTTTTAACAAATTCGAATAATAAACTGAACTTTAATGCATTGTAAATGAGATTGAACTGACCTTTTCTTTTTGTAAAGTGCCTTGAGGTGACATGTGTTGTGAATTGACTCTATATAAATAAACTGAACTAGGTTAAATTTAGAACAACAATCCCAAGCAGAGCTGCAAACCTACAACAGAATGGCTGGATGAGAAAATAATTAAGGTGCAGCCATAGCCTAGTGAAAGTCTGGGCTCATCATGCCTGGAACTGAAAACCTTTGTGAACTAAAAAAAGAGTTGAAACAAGGAGTGGTGAAAAAGAGAGTGCTATGTTCAAACATTGGAATTATCTGATCAAGTTATTGCTGCTAAAGTTGAAAAAGCTATTAAATCCTGGGATGTACTTTATTTTAGTTAGTATTCATTGACTTTTATATATACTATTAAATCAATGATATCACAAAATACTTTGTCTTGGGTTAGTTTTATATAAAACTTCAGAAATACCATGGTGTTGTTCCTTTTTTCAAATGACTGTAACTTCGCCTGGTAATGGAGTTTCAGTATTCATAATAAATTTCCTTTTCTGCAGAAACAAAATAAGGTTCTAAATAAATGCAGAACAGAGAAAATAAACAGAAACAGACAAAGAGACAATGTCATTTTGATATCAAACCTTTATTTTGTTACAGAAACACCACTGCCAAACAGAAACTTAGATATCTGTCATTATCAATACACTTTTGCTGATGTATGTGATCAGTGTCAGCACATTTGTAACAATTAATTCTATTCGTCACATAAACAATTAGCCCTCCACATATAGCTGCTAGCCTAAATCCCGCTGCACGTAGAAACAACTCTGTTTTCTCTAAGCTGGTCAGTACATGTCTTCATGTGACGCATCAAACGTAGAAGTCACTGTATGGATAAGATGTCATCATTTCAGGAGCTTTCAAACATATTTCTTGGTTGACTTTGATCCCAGTTCAATGTCTGAGTTAGTTCTCCTGTTAAAACACACTGTTGTCTGCATGCTGTCAAACAACAGTAGAGATAACTTGAAAGCAACAAAAGGCTGAGAAGGACCCAAGTCTGATAAAGAAATCTCAGTTTGAAACAGAACCTCTTCACTTGAAGAGGCCTTTTATCTTTACGTGACACAGCACGCTTTCACAAAAGTAAGTAGGAAAAGAAATTCTTAACAATATTTTGAGATTGTATGAAAACCCGGTAATTATGGGAATCTTGTAATTTAGAGAAAATAAATGTTCTAATTCCAAGAATGTACAATAAATTAAAATCATTGTAAGCTTCAGTGATTCATTGTTTACATTCCATAATATGAAAAAATACAAAAAAAAAAAACAATTTTTTCCATTTCTGAAAGCATGATTCTCTATATAAAGACACTATAAAATTCTTATTATGAGTCAAAAGCATAAGCCACAAAATACATATGTAAAATAAATGAAGAGTACATTATACAATGATTTTGGAAATATACAGATACATCTAAAAATAAAAAATTTGAATATTGAGAAAAAGTTAAATATTTTCTGTCACTTTTTTCAGAAAGTGAAACTCATGTTATATAGATTTACTACACAGAGTAACATATTTCAAGCCCTTATTTCTTCATCTTTTTGATCATCATGACTTACAGATAACAAAAAACCCAAAATGCAGTGTCTCAGCATATTACATAAGATCTATAAAATGATATTAAAACAGAAATTCTGAAGTATGTTCATATGAACTCAATATTTGGTTGGGGCTCCTTTTGCATGAATACTGCATCACTGTGGCATGGCATGGAAGCTGTCAGCCTGTGGATCTGCTGAGGTGTAATGGAAACCCAGGTTGCTTTGACAGCAGCCTTCAGGTCATCTACATTGTTGGGTCTGGTGTCTTTCATTTTCCTCTCGACAATACTTCATAGATTCTCTGTGGGGTTTAGATCAGACCAATTTGAAGGTCAATCAAGCATAGTAACACCATCATTGAACCAGCTTTCGGTTCCTTTGGCAGTTTGAGCAGGTGCCAAATCCTGAGGCAGAAAGTGCTCTAACGTTTCCTGGTAGATGGCTGCTCTGACTTTAGACTTCTAAAAACACAGTCGGATAACATGACACCCCAAATCATGTGGAAATTTCCCACTGGACTTTAATCAATGTGGATTCTGTGCCTCTCAACATTCCCTCCAGACTCTGAAACCTTGATTTCTAATTGAAATGCAAACTTTACTTTCATCTGAAAAGAAAACTTTGGACTTTGGCTTGAAACGAAGAATGCAGCATTTGTAGCCTGTGTAGGTTTCATCCATGCATAATTGCTCTTAATGTGCTGACTCCAGCCTCAGTCCACTCCTTTTGAAGCTCCCCCAAATACTTGAGTGGGTTTTGCTTGACAATCCTCTCAAGGCTGTGATTATCCATGTTGCTGGTGCATCTTTTCATACCACACTTTTTCCTTCCACTCAACTTTCTATGAATATGCACTCTGTACACAACCAGCTTCTTTAGCAATGACCTTTTGTGGCTTATCCTCCTTGTGGATGGTGTCAGTGACTGTCTTCTGAACATCATGACTGTTTAGCCTACTGACCCAGAGTGAGAAACTATTTAGAGGCTCAGGAAACCTTTGCAGGTTTGGTTAATTAGCTAATTAAGGTGTGACACCTTGAGTTTCCATTATGTGATATTTGCACAATATTCTAATTTGTTTAGACACTTATTTTTTACTATGTGTTAGCCATACTCATTAATATTACAATAAATAAAGGCTTAAAATATTCTACTCTACATGTAATGAATCTAAACAGTAATGAGTTTCACTTTCTGGAATGAGTGAAAAAAAGCATTTAACAGCTCCCAAACATCCGTACTGAAAAGGATCATTTCAAACATACAGTTCGTAATGGCTGACTATCAGAATGAACACGTGCAGGCTGGCGAACATTTTGGACTGTGAAACAATGAGCGAATCTACATGGAACCAAGAGAAGTGGAATAACTCTGGGTCATTTGGAAATCTCTAGTAGTCTATGCTAAACATTAGCACTGACAGCAGACCTATAACTGACCCTCCAGTCTGGGCTATAAACACTTTAGAGGGATAAGTATAAAGATACAAATGTTTGTTATGTCAGCAATAAAAACAGCAAAGCAATTGTATAAACAGCTTGTATTTTTAAATATGTGATACAAAACAAGCTAAAACTACACTAAACGTTCAAAAATATTTTACAGGAGCAACATTTTAGAAATGCAAATTTGGACCATGTTGGACTTGTGTGAGACAGGCTTGGACAGTTGTCTTTAACAGTATAGAGGCATTGTCTTGATAAAGGAAACACTGCATCAGCTCTGTGAGAAACATCTTTATTTAGTCTTGAAAAGAATCAGAGAATGAAGTCCTCAGGAAAACCATGAGCAGTGCTTTTTACATTGTTGTGTGGAAATGGGTAGTAAAGTTAGGTAAGATGTTGTTATTTAATAGAAAAAAATCATCTAGTCATCTAGTTTGTAACATTAAAATGCTGCATTTCCTTTGCTTCAGAAGGTGGAACTTGAAACTTGGGCTGGTGTTAATGACATTCAAGCTACAAATCTGAAACCCAGTGGTACCTAAATTAGGACTACACACCAACAGTGATTGAACTCTGTTTTTTTATGCATCCAAACATTTTCATTAGGAAAGTCAGTGGTTGCAGAGCAGCCCCATGTGCACTTACCCATATGGCTGCATATAAAATGCAGTGAAGGTAGCAGACATACTGTTTATTAGCATTTTAACTGTGTATCACATTTAACCAGTGGCACGTATAGTGCAGGACAACCTCTATATGTGAACATGTTTCTTCAGCCAATTCATAAAATGGAGAGAAAAACAATGTTATTTGCCAGTATTGCTAATATTAGTTAGCAACAAAACAATTGGCAAACCCCACTGGTTACCTGAAGTGTAAAGAGAACGTGCTCAACCTGGGGTCAGTCCCACATCCAAGCACCGATTTCCAAGACAAATCGCACCATAAATGTTCAGGATTTAAACCTGTCTGAACACAAAGGGAAATTCAAAAGCTACGTGGTGTAGATGGGATTTGACTGCTCTTAGAGCCCTCGGACAGTTACTGAACAGCTATAACAATTCCCTCTCAGCTCATTAGAGGCCTGACTGTAAAGTCAGTGCCAACAGTGTGAGTACACATTGTTGCCATGGCAAACAGTCAAATTTAGCCATTTCATATACACTAGGAGAAATATCTACATAATACTTATAGTCATAGAAAGAAAAAACTGAAAAATAAGTAGTAGAAATGTGTAGTAATTAAATAATTTTCTCTGAACCATTCACTTTCAGTGTGATTAACTCTACAACAATAGATGGTTTTAAATAGCTAAATGTTTAGATTTGCACAGAATATACCTTTATGCCTTTCCAGCATACCAAAGGTAACTGCTAGCAGACTATAGTGTGAATGAATGGAAGATGAAATCAACTACATTTAGCATATGAACTGTAAACTGTGATTGGGAGGAATGGCTTCCCCGATCTGAACCCGAGTGGTGTTTCATTATTGGACTTCTGTGCCAGTCATGGATTGTCCACAATGAACACTATGTTCAAGCTTAATGGTGTTCCTCAAACCACGCCTTCCGTGGTGGAAGCAGAGACTGGGGACTTGGAGTTGGATTCTTTAATCACTGAATTTGAATCACCCAGGCTGAAGTCACCAAGGTGGTTAAAAAGCTCCACAGTGGCAAGGCTTCAGGGGTGGATGAGATCCACCCTAAGTACCTCAAGTCTCTGGATGTTGTGGGGCTGTCGTGGCTGAGATGCCTCTTCAACATTGCGAGGTGGTCAGGGACAATGCCTCTTGACTGGCAGACCAGCCTGGTGACCCACCTTCACAAAAAGGGGAATGGAGGGTGTGTTCCAACTACAGGGGGATCACACTCCTCAGCCTCCCTGATGCCTATGCCAGGGTATTGGAGAGGAGAGTCCAGCCGATAGTCGAACCTCAGCTTCAGGAGGAGCAGTGTGGTTTTAGTCCCCGATGTGGAACACTGGACCTATCTACACCCTCTACAGGGTGCTCGAAGTTTCATGGGAGTTTGCCCAACTGGACCACATGTGTTTTGTGGACCTGGAGAAGGCATTCGACCATGTCACTCATGGCGCCCTGTGGGGGGTGCTCCAGGAGTACAGAGTCGGGGTCCATTTATTAGGGGCCATCCGGTCTCTGAACAAGCGGAGCAAGAGTTTGGTCCACATCACCGGCACTAAGTCGGACCTGTTCCTGGTGATGTTAGACTCCGACAAGGCTGCCCTTTGTCACCGGTCCTGTTCATAACTTTCATGGACAGGATTTCTAGGGCTTGAGGGGGTCTCGTTTGTGGACCAGTGGATTTCTTCTCTTCTTTTTGCAGATGATGTGGTCCTGCTGACCTCCTCTAGCCAAGATCTGCAGCATGCACAGGGGTGGTTCACAGCTGAGTGTGAACCGCATGGGATAAGGATCAGCTCCTCCAAGTCCGAGGCCATGGAGGAAGCCAAGTGGAGGAGTTCGAGTATCTCAGGCTCTTGTCCACGAATGGGGGGAGAATGGAGCGGGAGATTGACAGACGGATTGGTACGGCTGCCGCAGTAATGGGGACGCTGTGCCGGACTGTTGTGGTGAAGATTTACCGGTTGTTCTATGTTCCTACCCTCACCTCACCAGATTTCGGATACAACCGGCTGAAATGAGCTTTCTCCCCAGGAACTCCCTTAGAGATAGGGTGAGGAGCTCGGCCATCCGGGAAGAGCTCGGAGTAGAGCCGCTGCTCCTCTACATCGAAAAGAGTCGGTTGAGGTGGCTCTGGAATCTGTATCGGATGCCTCCTAGACGACTCCGTGGAAGTGTTCCAGCCACGTTCCACCGGGAGGAGGCCCAGGGGACAGCACAGGACACGCAGAAGGGACTATGTTTCTTGGCTGGCCTGGGAATGCATTGGGCTCCCCCTGGAGGAGCTAGAGGATGTATCTGGGGAGAGGGAAGTCTGGGCATCTCTACTGAGTCTGCTGCTCCGGTGACCCAGTTCCGGATGAAGAGGAAGGCTACGAGTATGAGCACTGTGCTATAACATAAGCATGACCATAGTAAGATTGAAACTCAATTTCAAGGATTTCAACTAACTATCAGGATTCAAAATCAGTTTCCTATTTAAATTAAACAGTAACTGTTAAAGCTTGGAGATTCTCAAAAACATCCTGCCAAACGCACATATAATTACAATTACGGGTACAACCTGAAACTAAGTCAAATTTCAAATATGATAAAATACCCTTAGAGATTCTGGTGCTGAGCAATTATCTAAAATAACTGTCAGCACCAGACTAGACAACACCATGTATTTGATTAAAAATCACATTCAGTAACATTTATCAAAATATACTTTCCTGTCTGCAGAACTATACACAGTGATAAACAAATACACACATGGGGGTACTTCTCTTTTTGTAGTTTGGCTGTTTGACAGTCTCATTAATGGCACATTCAGTGTGGGGTGAGCACACATGCACTCAGTTTTAAATTAATTACATTCTCCTTTTTTTTTCTTGTTAAGATACTTGTGATTATTGTCAACAGGCAACATATATGTATATGTGCACGCTGGTGCAGCTCCTCTGATGAGTCAGCAACACATGACAACATCATGACACAAGGCATTCATTCCTAATTCAAATGACTTCTACCGACTTTATTAAAAACTGTACAAGCTAAAGTTAATGACACCGCAGGTGATGCCCATTCCTAGGTTTGATGTTTCAAAAACATTGGATTTCTGGTGTGTGATGTAAAAACTTTGTACCTTCCTATTGTGACTGGTAAAACAAACAGTTACGCTCTTACTTCTCACCTATAGAGATCCAAATGAAAGGCTGTTTTAAAAAAGGTACTCTTGGTTTGCTCTTTTTTTGCAGTGGTTTTAACGGCAGAGTCTGGGGACACAGCACCAAAAATTGTTTTTTTTCCCATTCTATATCACTTATAATATTCATGTAAAAAATAAGTAAGCACAACTCTGAAAGAATGAATTTATAAATGTTAGAATTACATGTTTGGAAAAATTGCACTTTTTGAGAAATAATTAGAACTTAAACTGGAATTGTTCATCCTCGCCTGCATTGTATGTTGCTAACATTCATTATACGGTAGTTCCTAAATGCAACACTTTTTTGTGGCACAGCCACAATGTTAGTATTGTATCTAGTACATAAAAAAATCAACTAAATAGTCATAAAAGAAAATAATAATATTTTTACCTTTTTATTAAAATACTTTCTTGATTTGTGAACAAACTGGAACACTTTCAGTTCCTTAAGTTTTAAGATAAATTCACTTCCTTTTGACATTCTGTCATCTGCATAATGATGTCCTGTCTTTTAGTATTTTGTTTTATGAGTATTTTACTCATTTGAAAACAAACACTGGTTTAGTGAAAGCTTCACAGAAAGCTTTGCTCCCACCCCGATTTCACTGGATGAACTATTAGAACTGGTGAATAAATAAATAAGCTTCCTCATGATGCGGCTATGATATTAGTACTTTTCAAACAGATTTTCTCTGCATTTTTCCATTTCCCAGATGTTTATCACACACTAAAGATGAGCACCTTAACATTACTCCCACATACATAAAAGATCCCACTAACGCCTCTGGCCACAACCTGACATGACTCTTGTGTAGAAGGACCCAGGATCATGATACACTGCCAACATGTTCCCCCATGCTCCCCCCAGGACAACAAATACGCTACCACCCTGCTCCCCACGCTGTCACCTGGGACAATATCTTGCCGGTGCCCTTTCCCATACTTCCCCCAGGACACTAATAAGCTGCCACTGCACTTCCCCATGCCCCCACGAGAACTATGAGATGCTTTTATCTCACTTCAATATACTTCCAACAGGAGGTGTTCCTATCCACCTGCTAGTACCTTGACAATGCACTGCCTCATGCTCCTGCCAGAATCATGATACACTGCCACCACCCCACTCTATGTTGCCACGACTTTAATAAATCATTAAGGACTTACTACATTCTGTAATCAGTGTGTAGGAGCTCAAACTCAAATACAGAATACCCATTTATCACACGATGAACATGCCTTTTTATCCTTCTTTTTACCAATTCAGATTCAGGACCCTAGAATCCACCTGTTTTCTTGAACTTATTTTCTATAAATTACTTTGCACACCAAACCCGGTCAATAGTGAGCGCAACTATGTGCTTTTTTGTTGATTTATCAGGATATATGAACCCCATCCTTGACTACACTTAGCTGAGTAGTTGTTAAATATATGTCACATAAAAGCAGAAATATTAGCATGTCTAATCCACTCCTTGAACTGTTATGTATTAAGTTGAAACACACATCAATGCATAACAGTTGTGTTTTATCATCATATAAGTTTCATCATCACCTGAAATATCAGCCAAATCTTCATACCATGTAAACTAACATCTGACCAGAGGCCTGAATGAATCTTTTAGATATCTACAAAGCAATAGTTGTGCATACCTACTATAATCTGTCTATTTTCTGACAAAGCTAATACAGTTAAAACCAGATACTTACATACACTGTAAAAATAATTGTATACAAACACCATGTAAAGATGCTGGTAGAAGCTGGTAAAAGAGTGCCATTTTCTACTGTAACATGAGTCATGGACCAACATGGTCTGAAAGGTTACTCAGAGGAAAATGCCTTTACATCAAAATACAAATATAAAATATTACAGTTTACAAATGCACTGAGCAAAAATGCTTTAATTTTTGGAGACATGTTCGGTGGTCTGATGAAACTAAAATTGAAGTGCTCGGCCATAATAACCAATGTTCCTTTTAATGAAAAAGGGGGAAGCTTCAAGCCAGCTATCAAGTATGAGGGTAGCAGCATAATGTTGTGTGGGTTTTTTTGCTGCAGATGCCCTCAAAATAACTAGCATGATGAAGAAAGAACATTGTGTGGAATATTAAAGTAAAATTTCAAAAGATCAGCCAGGAACTTAAAGTTCAGGCACAAATGGGCCTTTCGAATAGAAGCGACAAATTAGTTGCAAAGTGGGTTAAGGGGATCAAAGTCAATCTTTTAGAGAAATCACTCTGATCTTAGTCTCATAGAACATATGTGGGCAGAACTACAAAGCAGTGTGTGAGCAAGACAGTCAACAAACATTACACCACTTTTGTCAGAGAAAAGGGGCAAAAATCGAGCAAACTATTCTAAGACTGAACTGGTGTGTATAGCAAATAGTAAAAATCTTTAATGATTAAATGTCAGATAGTGAAAAAAACTAGTCCATGCATTTGTTACTTCAAGGCTGGACTATTGTAATTATTTACTATCAGGATGTCCACAAAATGCAGTTAAAAGCCTTCAGCTGATCCAAAATGCTGCAGCAAGAGTTCTGATGAATATTAAAAAGAGAGATCATATAGCTCCATCATACATCAGAGATCTGATTGTTCCATATATTCCTAACAGGGCACTTTGTTCTCAGACTGCAGGTTTACTGGTGATTCCTAGAGTCTCTGGAAGTAGAATGGGAGGCAGATCCTTTAGTTATCAGGCTCCTCTCCCGTGAAACCAGCTCCTAGTTTTAGTCCATGAGTCTTTGATTAAGCTTATAGTTAAAGTTGCTTACATTATCCTGAGCTATCTCTGTAGTTATGCTGCTATAGGTTTAGGCTGCTTTAGGACATAATGACCACTTTCCCTCACTCTGCAACATTTTCTTACTACTCTTCAATGTTGCATTATTTACTTAAACTTTTAACTTCATGTTCTCTCTTTGTTTTTTCTCTCCATAGAAGCTACATCTGGCCTGGCTTTCTGTTTAGCTGTGACACTTTTTTGGAGGGTGCATCAGCTGAGCTACTGTTCATAACAACTTAATGTTCTCCTTCTATAGATAACACACTTGGCCCTGTCTTTCATTGTTTAACCTTGTCTGTCTCCTAAACATAGTTACTGGCTGAGCTTCTGCCGTCACTAACTGTATGTGCTCTCTTTCATCCTTTAGACTTTGAAACTGTATTTCCCTCCAAGATAAAGCTACTAAAGAAACTACCACTGCCATTAACTTTTAAGTTTTTGTTTTGTTTGGTCCGGTTTAAAAAATCTCTGTGTGAAAGCAAACTGTGCCAACTGTGACTTTTCTGTCTTTACCTGCACTGGACAAACAGTGTGAATGCACTATGACTCAGGTTGTGCTGGAGGTTTTTTCCTGTTTAAGGGGAGTTTTCCTTTGCGCTGTCGCTACATGCATGCTTAGTATGAGGGACTGTTGCAAAGTCAACAACACAATGCAAGCAATGCATGCAACGTAGCGGGAGTGGGCTCACCCAGGAGTAATTACTGCAAGTGAATGACTCAATGAAATCTGCTGGGTTTCCTTACATAGAAAACTTGACCAATTGGAAAAAAAACTGAACTTGACAGCATTGTTTGATAACTAGGATCAATCTGGAATGTATGCAACTGACTTGAAATCTGTCTCCATGATTGTTTTTTTTTTTTTTTTAAACTGCTTTGAGACATTGTTGTGAAGTGGCTCTATATAAATAAACTGAACTGAATTGAGAAAGGATACCAGAAACATTTCACCCAAGTCATACAGTTTGAAATGCTATTCCACCAAATACTAAGAAAATGTATACAAACCTTTCAATTTAAAGTATTTCACAAATCCCTAAAAATGTATCTCACTCATTTAGCAAATAATGATTATGATAACCCTAACTGACCAAAAATAGGAAAGGTGTTATCTGATTTTATGTCAGACAGTAAGAAAAGAAGATTAAGTGTTTTTTTACACAGTTTCATTAAATATCTGGTTTTAACAGTAAGCTGTTTTAACTGTGCTTTCTTACATTTTAAACAATCCAAAAATGACATTAGTTGTGTTTTCAAACAGGTTTTCATAAAAAAAAATGAAACATACAGCCTGTGAGACCAGCTGACAGCCATATATGTTTTCTTTTGATGGCACTTGGGCAGTGAGTTAAACAGGAATGTGAGAGCAGCTAATTTCTATGTCTAATGAGCTGGATTACTGGCAGTTTACAAAATTAAGTTACACAAAACACAGAAGGTTTTATACCTAATAAATTTAGAGTAAAAACTTATAATAAAGGGGGTAAATTGTAATTAATTGTAATTATTATTAGGATTAGCATGATGGCACAGTTGGTAGCACTGTTGCCTGCAGCAAGAAGGTCCTGGGTTCGAATTAGACCTAGAGTCTTTTTGCGTGGAGTTTGCATGTTCTTCCTGTGCATGCGTGGGTTCTCTTTGGGTACTCCAGCTTCTCCCCACAAGCCAAAAACATGGCTGTCAGGTCAATTGATAACTCTAAATTGCCCTTAAATATGAGTGTGTGTGTGGGGGGGCATGGTTGCTTGTGCTATGTGTCTCTGTGTTGCGTGACAGACTGGTCATCTGTCCAGAGTGTACCCCACCTCTCACCCAATAACAGCTGGAGACTGACACTAGCTGTTTGTTTTTTGTATCGCTTCCTGTGTTACTTTAAAAAAGTTGCGTAGTAGTAAATTTTGTTGGACACCTTAGTTCCACTCATAAATGTTCTTCATGTTTACAGGTTTAAAGCAACACTGCATTGGTTCGGCACAGTGTACTAACATTTTTCTGTATGAATATATGTACTGTTACATAATAATGAAATGCATTAAAAGCAATTGTGATTATATTGTTATAACAAAAAGGTTAAAGCACATAAATAAACCCTAAAATAATTTGAAATTGATTAATAAAAAATGAGTTACTTTAAAGATCAACTTTATTTGGGTGCAATAAACAAAGAAGCATGATTTGTCTAAAACCTTTTTAGGATCCAAAATTATAGACAGCTAAAAAAATAGCGACTGATTTTAGATTTTGATCAGGCATTGTGCTAGGTTATGGAATGATAAAGAAAAAGAAAACATAACATTATCTGTAATAATATGTCCCCTAAACTATATATAGATTTTTTTTACAATAAAAATGTGTTGTAGTAAGTTGTAATATGTTCAAAATAGATCTTTCTAAATTGTAAAGTGCAGTTTGTATCTCTCTGTCTTGTGAAATTCTACTTTTTGATCTAAATACTGAGTAAATTGTAAAACTGCTGTTGCAGCATTGGGTCCTACTTGAAATAATGCAGACTGTTTAATCGTTTGGCCTTTAGTGTTGTTTCTGTGGGCTTCGATCATTCAGACTTCACATGCCAAAGCACCGACAACACATAAGGATCAATTAAATACTGCACAAAACTAAAACATTGCATTTAAAGGAAAAAAAGACAGCATGTTTTAATATATATTTAACACAATATGTAACTAATGATATTGATCTTTGCCACCACAAACACAATACCACAGTCACTTATAATATACTGCTCTGACTGGACTCAGCACTCTGCCCACTCACATTTAAGATTAGGGGTTTGTTTCCTTCAGAGTTGTGAACTGAAATTATATACAAAAACATCACAGGGATGGTCCTAGAATGTAAATATCTGTCTAAGATCATGGGTCAACTCTGTAAAGTTCCCATGTTGTTGGTTTATTTAGTGACAGTATAAAACTAAGAAATCTCTAAATGATAATTTCTTAATCCAATCGTCATTGATCTTGCAGGTAGAGGATAGCAGATTGAGATTAAATGTATCCTTGTGGTCATGTTCCCTCAAAGATTACCATCTCTCTTTATGAGATGAGTGAGGTGGTCCTCAGTTTATTTAGCCCATTATCCATGTGCCTATGAAGCAATTGTTTCAAAAGAGTTATCCAGTCGTTCCAGTAGGCTTTGATTTAAAAAAATCTAAGCTTAAATAATAACAAAAATAATTAAAAAATTCACTCAAACTGTTATACATGGTGCCCAGGCCCTAAACTTCACGACTGTTGGTGTTAGTCGGAACAGATGGCTGGCTGAATTTTCACTGCTGTGGGAGAATAAATCATTTCCACCATTTCCCTGTAAGCTGATCCTGGAGGGTGGATAGATATACCTCCACATTCTTCCAAATAAATAAAATTTTTTAAACATGGATACAGATGGATGACTCATTCCTTATAGGCCAGCCCCAAAGTAGGAGGTGGAGTGTGACTGAGGAGGGGGCGGGGCAGAGTAGGGGGAGGAGTTGGGCTTGGACGGCCAAACACGGCCTGCATCTGCCTGTTAGGGAAGTTAGGTTGAATTGGATTTTCTTGAAAATTTCGAAGGTTTTCATGGAAACGGCTGCTGCTCTCGTTCTCAAGGCGGTTGCTGTCATCACTGGGGCGATGATTGTTGTGGAGATCCGGGGTGGGCCCTCGGTCTTGGACATGGATGATGTTGGCACTGCCCTTTCTTCTAAGAGTGGACTCACGGCTGGATGAGGCTACCGACTGGCAGTCTGAACCTCCGTCACTGCTTGCAGCTGTAGCTTCCACTGGTGTGACCCTAATAGTAGTGACTGCTTGGGGGTAAGGGTGGAAGGGAGGAGCAAAAGTGACAGTGGAAGGGAAAGACATGTTGGAATTGGTAGAGCTGGGGTTAAAATTAGGATGAGCATTGTTAAAGCTTGGATTATTGGGATTGCTGGGATTAAAATTGGGGTGCTGGTAATTGTTAGGATTATTTGGGTGTTGGGGGTGCAAAGGGTGCACCACGCGTGGATGATTGGTGTATATGCCTCCTCCCCCACCTCCTCCGACGTCCCCTCCACCTTCGCTCTCTGATTCAGTCCCTGTCACACTCCTCCTTCCATCCACTGAGCCACCATCCCTCAGAGAATCACAGCTGTCTGTGTGTCTGTTGAGGTCATTGAGGGCAAAAGTTGACTGTCGCAGGGATGCTCTTTGTTCGGGTGGTTTCCATCGCCATGAGCCACTGCCATCTATACTTGGAGGTTTCACCACAGGTCTTTGTCTGGATTCTGGGTGAGCATCTACACGAACTATACTGCCAGTTCTTTCCAAACCCCCTCCTAAAAATACAAGCCAAGGAAATTATTATCTACTGTAAACATAAACAGAGCAGGTGGCATAAAACTGTCTGAAGTGCATTTTTTTGGCTCTGTCTTTTAACATCTATATGCTTTTAAAGACTACTAAAAACAGGAAATACTTTAACATAATTATGCAAAGATTTATAGTGCATATTACTATAGTCAAAATAGCTTTTTAAATGGATACATTTTTTCTCCATTTAAACAGGCAAAACTCTGCCTCTCACCAACTATATTTGCCCCCTTTAGACCTTATGCAATAAATCTTGGTGTTATACACAGCCAGAGAATAGTCTACAAGTAGTATACAGTACAGACCTCCACCAACTCCGATTGCCCCAGTGGTAGAAGCCGGTGGAGATGGATCTTGGTCTGTCAGCGCTCTGTACCGAATAGAACCACCATCTTCAGACCGAGGGGAGTGAAGGAGACCTTGTTGTTTGGATAAGGCTATGACCTAGAAAAAGAAAAATACACAATAAATAAAGACCAATTCCAAACTCTGGAAAATGAATAAGCGTCATAAACAGTGGATGATTAACTGTTGCAATTGATTGACTACTTCATTATCTTGATGTATTAAAATCGTATCAGCAACATTCTCTGTATTTTAGAAATAGAACAGTCAGGGCATTATTAATTGTAGAAACCTCTGTTTAGTTATTGCATTAATTTTATCTTTGTATGAACAGTATGATCACTGAATGTGACTCTGGTTTGGTTTTAGGGCTGAAATGATTCTTTGAATAACTCAAGTACCTCGATTTATAATAATTCCTGGAGGCAAATTATCTGCCTCGAGGCTTCGTTAAATTATGTTTCACTATTCAGCGCAATGTGTTCCGCCTGGATAGGTTGTGCATTTCTCTCACTTCCACCAATGAACTGTTGATCAGAGCTGACGCATGGGCGCTAAGGGATATTAGTAGCTATGGAGGAAGAAGGCAAGGGGAAAGACGTGCCGCCAAGAAAGAGACTGAAAGCGTCTCTTTCTTGTGAGATCAATTTAAACTAAACAGAAAGAAAGAAAACACAGTGCAGTGCGAGTACTGCAAAATGGATTTGGCATATCATAACAGGGCGTCCTTGATGCTGCAACACCTCAGCATTAAACATCCGCTGCATATACACTGCTCAAAAAAATATACACTTAAACTGTCAGGATAAGTGCAACGGAGGACCCCAGAATGCAGACAAGCGGGCAGCATGACGGTAGGAGAAAAAGATTTAATGAACAAAAAAACAAAAACTCACTCACAGGACGAGGCAGGAACCAAGACAATAAACAGGCAGGCCAGACAAGCAGGTCATGATCCAAAAAACAAGGTGACATGATCTGAAAATGATTCCGCGAGAAATAAACAGAACAGAAGTGTATTTATGGAGCATGAACCAGGTGAAGCAAGGAGACAGATTAGCTAGGTACAGGTGAACCGAATAAAGGTAATTGACAGGAGAAAACAAAACATGGCTAGAGCAGAACGGAAATCAATGATACAAACTAATTATTAATTATAACTAGAAAAACATGAAACTAAAACATAACCAGATCCAAAAAACCTAACTTGACAAAACATGAACAAGATAGAAACTAAAACATGACCAGAAGCATGATTCAAAATCTATCAATAATAATAATAATAATAATAATAATAATAATAATAATAATAATAATAATAATAATAATAATAAGAAGAAGAAGAAGAAGAAGAAGAAGAAGAAGAACACAAGAAGTGGGACCAGAGGGTGTGTTCCAACTACAGGGGCATTACACTCCTCAGCCTCCCTGCTAAGTCCTATGCCAGGTTATTGGAGAGGAGAGTCCAGCTGACAGTCGAACCTCAGCTTCAGGAGGAGCAGTGGGATTTTCGTCCTGGCCGGGGAACACTGGACCACTGTACACCCTCTACAGGGTTCATGGGAGTTTGCCCAACTGTTCCACATGTGCTTTGTGGACCTGGAGAAGGCATTTGACCGTATCGCTCTTGGTGCCCTGTGGGGGGTGCTCCAGGAGAACGGAGTTAGGGGCCCTTTATTAGGGGCCATCCAGTCTCTGAACAAGCGGAGCAGGAGTTTGGTCGGCATTGCCGGCACTAAGTCAGACCTGTTCCAGGTGCATGTTGGACTCTGGCAGGGCTGCCCTTTGTCACCCTTTGCCCTGTTCATAACTTTAATGGACAGAATTTATAGGCACAGCCAAGGGCTGGAGGAGGTCTGGTTTGGGGATTTCTTCTCTCCTTTTTGCAGATGACGTGGTACTGCTGGCCCCCTCTAGCCAAGACCTACAGCATGCACTGGGGCGGTTCAAAGCCGAGTGTGATGCAGCTCCTCCAATCCGAGGCCACGGTTCTCGACCGGAAAAGAATGGCTTGCCTTCTTCAGGCTGGAGGGGAGTTCCTGCCCCAAGTGGAGGAGTTCAAATATCTCGGGGTCTTGTTCATGAGTGAGGGGAGAATGGAGCGGGAGATTGACAGTCAGATCAGTGTGGCTGCTGCTATAATGAGAACATTGTACCGGTCTGTTGTGGTGAGGAGAGAGCTGAGCTGAAAAGCGAAGCTCTCTATTTCCCGGTTGGTCTATGTTCCTACCCTCACCTATGGGCATGAACATTTGGGTCATGAGCGAAAAGAACAAGATCCCGGATACAATCAGAGGAAATTAACTTCCTCCGCAGGGTGGCCGGGTGGTCCTTTTAAGAAAGGGTGCGGAGCTCGACCATCCAGGAGGAGCTCGGAGTAGAGCCGCTGTTCCCCTGCATCGAGAGGAGTCAGTTGAGGTGGCTCGGGCATCTGTTTCGGATGTCTCCTAGACGCCTCTCCCAGCAGGTTTTCCAGGCATGTTCCAGCAGGAGGAGGACCCTGGGATGGCCCAGGAAACGCTGGAGGTACTAATTCTCTCGGCTGGTCTTTGAATGCCTTGGGCTCCCCCCGGAGGAGCTGGATGAGTTAAGGAAGTCTGGGCGTCTCTACTAAGTATGCTGCCCCCGCTACCTCGTCCGGGATAAAGTGGAAGACGACGAGTACCAGTATAATTAAATGGGAAAGCTCTTAACTATATGATAGTTGGATAAATAGAAGCATGAATAAAGATGAGTTTGTGATGTTTTTTACGGAATGAGGAATTTGTGTTGTTTTATTCCTGTATTTGTGTTTACCAGCTTTAAATCAAGCGTTTGCTGCCTTATAAATAAGAATGGAAATTAGCACCTGGCTTAATCTGGTCCTTATTACTTGTACATGCTCTCTGAAGAATAAATGAGCAGATTTCTGCACAGTGACATAGGATTGTTCTGTTTCATCCATGTGGTTTGATGCAGTGGGGTTAAACTGATTTTGTTATTACAGTCCTTAGTTTAGAAACATGAAGGATCCTGTGTTTCCCTAAGCAGTGAAGTGTGTCTGTAAGTAAGCAATTGAGTGTCACAGAAAAGGGGTGTTGTTGTGGAGGACCGAAATGCAGACAAAAGGGAGACAGAGGCGAAGCAGTGAAAAACAAAGATGTTTGACGATACAGTTAAAAAACTTTAAAAAACAAAATTCACGATCCTAAAATACAAAAACGTGAACTGAAGATCATGAAACTAAACAAATCCAAAAAAAACAAACACGGAATAAGGAGGGAAGACGATGGAGTGCAGGGTTATACAGAGCAAATCAGAGCAGTATCGAGCAAATGAACCAGCAGTGACCAAAGAACTAAAGGGGAATATATGGCGAGGAGAAATCACTGATGAGTGGAACATGAAACAGATAAGACTAATGAGCAGAGTGGAAGCAGCTGAAGAGCTGAGAGAGGACAGAGACAGAGGGACAGGGACAGAGAATGAATGACAGAACAGGAACTAAAGACAAACCAGAAAATGATAAATAGTACATAAACAGAACGCATCTTGATAGAAGAAAGACTAAAAACCAACAGAAGACTGGAAAACTCAGGAACCGTAAGAAAACAGGAAGAAACACAGAACAAAAGGACCAGCCAAACTAACAAAAAATATACAAAAGGATTCTACTGATTAGGAAACAAAGTCAACTTTAAATTAAGCCTTAACTAATCAAACACAATAAACAATCTGCAACACATGACATTTAGGAGTACCTCATATAGTACAATAGATGGTTACTCCTGCCTAATGGATTCCTTCATACTCTTCAAACCTTTACCCTTGTCTCCTCTCTGTAACTGTTTGAAACTTCTGTATAAAACTGTCATTCAATTTGGTCAAAATCTTCAACTAACAACCTCTGAGCTCCTCTATTTTAACCGTGTCATCTAAAACATTTGTGAACTGTGACTTTGGCCAGTAATTCTCTGCTTCACATCTACAATGGCACCAACTGCCCATGGACATCCGAACTTGGATTTGCTATGCGCAGGGGGATGGACAACAGTTTTGAACTAAACCTGAACACATGCAGCATGCACCAATCCAGCATGCACTGGATTAATTGGAGCTTAAGCTGCTCGTAGATCTCCAAAGGATAAACATCTACTCTGTCACATTTTGTAAAAATTAAGCAGAAATAGATTTGCAGTAGAGCATATTAGCCATTGTTCAAGAAATCAAAACATCAGCAAATGAACAAATCCCTAAATTAAGTTATTAACAAAAGTCTGTAGACAGAAAGAAAAATAATTTTTAACCTGCATTAGACGAGGCTGTCCTCCAGCACTGAGGGGTCTGCAAGGAAGGGTGGTCTTCTCAGCCACTCTAAGCCATTTTTCTCTTACTGATCCACCACCGTCCATCATGCTGTCCTCCGATTCACTCTCCTGATCCTTGCTGTTAGGATTTTCCTCCTCAGGAATGTGAACCAGCTGGGAGGATCCAGGGCGAGGTTGGATGGAAACTCTGGCCCCACCAGCCATTCCGGTGCTGCCATTATGTGCCAGGTGATTATGATTGCTAATAGGGACAGAGCTTGCTGCGAGCTTCATGTACTGCGCCGGGATGTGGGCCCCAGCACGCATCTCCACTTCCTGGCCTGAGGATGAAGGAATGTGGGCTCCAGACCGGAGCTCAGCCTCCAAGCCCATGGCTGATGGCTCAGAGGAGCAACGCAATTCCATGTTCCTCTGGGGAGAAGAAGGAAGTGGCCTTATTCCATCCATCACCTGCATTGACAGCTTCCTGTTATCATTCTTGTTCTTCCATTGGCTGAGCAGCTGTTTGGATCGGGCGGAGTCCATGGAGGTGTGGATGGAGGCATGGCGCCGTGGAATACGACCCTCCTCCGCTGAGGTTCCTCCATGAGATCTGTAGGACGATAACATAAAATACAGACAAATAAAGACTGTGGAAAAGGTCACTTGTGTATGCACATTTCCTGCTGACCATAGAGGTCATCAGCCTCTCACCTAAGGCACAACTTGTTCTTATTTATTTCTCAGAATATGTAAAAAATAATCTAAATCTTTTAATGTATCTAAAAGATACATTGAAAAAGGAACTTTGAAAGACCTTTTGAAAGGCAAGAGAACTAACGATCAAGACCACCGTAAAAGAGAGACTAAAGTACTTAGCGGTTTAAACCTTTTGCCCAGTGCTGTATTGATGAAACTCACTCTTGCCAAGAAATCATTTAATTTCTGAGAAGACAACAATAACAGAAAATAAAATAGATTACATTTATAAATTTACTGGAATCATCAACACAGGTGACACCCTAAATTTGTTTGGACCAAGTCTGGTTGGTCTGAACTGTGGATATTAGAACAAACCGTTACCTTGGTAGTGTGCTGCTGCTGAAAGTCATCATGTTGTCACGGTTTCCAGGTGGACTGGACTGAGTGATCACCTCCACATCAGCGCTGGCTCTCTTCAGATTGCTCATAGATGGCTCTCGATAAGAGGAGCTACGCATTAGGATCGGTACTGGATGGTCAGGGGCCAATGTGTGGGAGGACGTTCTTGTAATGATGGACTTTGGTGGGCTGGGGACCAGGGTGTGGTGCCCTATCAAAAAACAACAACAAGCAATTAAATGTTGACTGCTGGGTTAAATCTGAGGTGGTTAGAACATCTAATTAGAATGCAAATTTAATTCAGTAATCACATCTGTTTCACATGAAGTCTGTTGCAATTTCCAAAGCTTTAATACTGGTTGTCTTTATTAATAATTAGCTGTGGGTCAACCAAAACTTGATATATTTTTTAGATCTGTTTCTGGAGAGCAAATAGCTCTAAATGCTCAAGGAAAGATACATTTTGAGGCTAAAAAATATCATACCCAGAGATCCAGTGGGGAGAACAAGTATTTGATACACTGCCAATTTTGCAGGTTTTCCCTATTGCAAAGCACGTAGAAGTCTCTAATTTTTATCATAGGTTCTCTTCAACTGTGAGTGACAGAATCTAAAACACAAATACAAAGAGTTATTTTTAAGTAATTAATTTGCATTTTATAGCATGACATAAGTATTTGATACATCGCAAAAACAAAATTTAATATTTGGTACAGAAACCTTTTTTTGCAATTACAAATATCAGACGTTTCCTGTAGTTCTTGACGGGGTTTGCCCACCCTGAAGTAGGGATATTGGACCACTCCTCCATTCAGATCTACTCCAGGTTCTTTAGGTTTCGGGGCTGTTGCTGGGCAATATGGACTTTCAGCTCCCTCCAAAGATTTTGGATTAGGCTCAGGTCTGGAGACTGGCTGGGCCACTCCAGGACCTTGAGATGCTTCTTATGGAGCCACTCCTTAGTTGCCCTGGCTGTGTGCTTCGGGTCGATGTAATGCAGGAAGATCCAGCCACAACCCATTTTCAATGCCCTTACTGAGGGAAGGAGGTTGTTGGCTAAGATCTCCTGATACATGCCCCCATCTATCCTCCCCTCAATACGGTGCAGTCGTCCTGTCCCCTTTGTAGAAAAGCATCCCCAAAGAATGATGTTTCCACCTCCATGCTTCACGGTAGGGATGGTGTTCTTGGGGTTGTACTCATCCTTCTTCTTCCTCCAAACTCTGCAACTCTGCAAGTGGAGTTTAGTCATCAGACCACGTAACATTTTACCATTCCTCCTCTGGATCATCCAGACTTCAGACAGGCCTGGACATGCGCTGGCTTGAGCAGGGGACCTTGCATGCGCTGCAGGATTTAAATCCATGGCAACGTAGTGTGTTACTAATGGTCTTCTTTGAGACTGTGGTCCAAGCTCTCTTCAGGTCATTGACTAGGTCCTGCTGTGTAGTTCTAGGCTGATCGCTCACCTTCCTCATGAACATTGATGCCCCACGAGGTGAGATCTTGCATGGAGCCCCAGACCGAGGGAGAGTGACCGTCATCTTGAACTTCTTCCATTTTCTTATAATAGTTGCCTTCTCACTAAGCTGCTTGGCTATTTTTTTGTAGCCCATCCCAGCCTTGTGCAGGTCTACTATTTTGTCCCTGATGTCCTTACACAGCTCTCTGGTCTTGGCCATTGTGGAGAGGTTGGAGTTTGTTTGATTGAGTGTGAGGACAGGTGTCTTTTATGCAGATAACGATTTCAAACAAGCACAGTTAATACAATGAGTGGAGAACACGAGGGCTTCTTAAAGAAGAACTTATACTTATCAAACACTTATTTCATGTAATAAAATGCTACTTAATTACTTAAAAATCACACAATGTGATTTTCTGGATTTTTGTTTTAGATTCCGTCACTCAAAGTTGAAGAGCACCTATGATAGAAATTAAAGACTCGAAAAATCGGCAGTGCATAAAATACTTGTTCTCCCCACAACATATGACCCACCCCCTCCTTGAACCGCCACCTTAACGAGGTGGAGGGGTTTGAGTGCTCGAATGATCCCAGAGGCTATGTTGTCCGGATCTTAAATGCTCCTGCCAGGGTCGCCCATGCAAACAGACTCTGGGTGATGGGTCAGACAAAGAGAGGAGCTGGGGCCCCACCCTGGAGCCAGGCCTTGGGTCGGGCTTGTTGGTGAGCACATGGTGGCAGGGAGCCTCCTTGCTGGACCCGGCTGGGGCAAGCCTAAATGAGGGACGCGAAGCCATCCCACTGTGGGCCCACCACTTGCAGAGGGAACCATGAGGGACCGGTGCAAAATCGGGTGGCAGTTGAAGGTGGAGGCCTTAACAACCCAATCCCCAAATGCTTAAACTGGCACTAGAGGCGTGGAATGACACCTCGGTCGGGGGGGGGGGGGCTTGTGCTGAAGGTCGAGAGATATCGGCCAGAAAATAGTCGGGCTCACTTCCATGCACTGTGTAGGCTCTGGAACCCAGCTCGTTGAGAGAGGTTGGACTCTCTGGAGTGGCCAGTGGGGAGAGGCGGTGCCCCTGTCAGGGACTCATTTTGCTGGGGTACATGGACGCCTAGATGGGAACTGACACCTGCAGGGGTGTGATTGGGAAGAATGACCTCCCCGATCTGAATGCGAGTGGTGTTTCGTTATTGGACTTCTGTGACCATGGAGGTATGGTTGGATACCATGTTCAAGCATAAGAGTGTTCATCATTTGCACCGGACACCCTGCACCGCATGTCTTGGACACTCGGGTGAAGAGAGGCACTAAGATGTCCACGATCAGTGCCTGCTGGTGAGTTGAATCCGTTGGAAGAGGAGGACACTGGACAGATTTGGCAGGCCCAAGCGTATAGTAAGGGTCTGCTGGGAATGTCTGGCGGAGCTCTTGATCGGGGATGTATTCAACTCTCACCTCCGGGAGAGCTTTTTCGGATCCCTAGGGAGGCTAGGGACATAAAGTCTAAGCAAACCATGTTCTCTACTTCTATTGCCAATGCAGATTCCCGTAGCTGTGGCCCTAACGTTTACGGGAATCCCTGAACCCATTGGTGGACACTGACAGTAAGAGATGCTGTCAAGCTAAAAAATGACTCTTATTGAGCCTCAGTTCTGGGTCACACCTTCCCTAGTGGAAGCAGAGGCCGAGGACTTGAAGTTGGACTAGTTCATCACCCAGGCCAAGTGGAGAAGTTTCAGTGTAGCAAGTTATTTATTTGCGTCTTATGGTAGGGCTATGTCAGCTGTTGGCATAAAAACATACCAGCATTCGGCTAAAATCCACAGATATGGTGATGTGTCCTATTCAAGTGTACTTCAATGTGAAATGTCCAATATGTGTTAAAAGTATTATTTAACCCATGTCAAGGGGTGCGCCGCAAGGTGGCACTCCCACTGTGCCTTACCCGTTAGATGTCAGCAGGTAGCAGCAAGCTGAACGCATTACACAAACATGACTCTGTTTTATCTTTCTGAAGAGTCCAATCCTTTCTCTTGTGAATCATGTTGGACTAGGAAAATGCAAACAGTTAATTTAAGTCTAAAAACTGTACAAGAAAAAGCACAGTGACATTAAACAAACAATTAATATGGAGCTAAACTTGCTAACTGCTAATAAAGGACACGAAAAACATCTTAGAATATTCTGTAATCATGTTGTCTTTTTTTAAATATTAGTGAAATGTGGATAAACTGCAAAGTCATGTAACAGACTGTTCTCCCTCTCACACAGTGTGACACCATCTCTGTCATATATAAATTACTAATGACTGATTACAGACAGGCTTCTCAAAGCTCTTATATAGTTCGAATAAACGAACAAGTTCAGTGACTCAACCCTGGAAGATATTTAGTTGTAGGAGATCATCTTATACTGACAGTATAAGTATACAGACTGCTGAGGAGTGTAATTGTGAATTCATTAGACATTCAACTATAGACAAATGCCCCTTTTCCATGGGCTCTACTTTGGCTTGCTCCACTCCACTCAGCCCATTTGGTGACCGTTTTCATTACTGGCTTTTTCCGTCCCGGGACTGGCTTTCTTGGTGTATGCTCATCAGCAGGTCAAATCAGGGGTGAGCAGGGTTGAAATCTGACATGAACAAACAGCTGTTCACTTATTGGCAGCTGTATGTGAGAGGCATGAGAAAGTGTTCGCTAAATATTAGGGACCACAATAGCCTGATCAGGTCAAACTGAAAGCTGTGGCTGTGGTTTGAAATTACCATTGGATGAGATGATGTTTGACGGTGAGAGTTTATTTTACTTTGCATGTTTGTACTTGAAACTTATCTGTTTAGTAGATTCACATCAAACCATAAGACAGTAAGGGTTAATAGCAACACAGAGCACAACGCTGGCGACTGGAGGTGGGGCTTAAAGCCATAACTCCAGCTGTCAATGCGTCAATGGAAACAGCTTTTGTGTGAAGTAGAGCGAGATCGAGCGGCGTGGAGCCATACGGTGCTGAAACAGTGAATGGTGAAGATGCAAATCTCTGCTCTGAGTTCTAGGTTTGTTAAAAGTGGCTTTTGTTGAGGCCCAGAAGTATTGTTAACCTTATTGTGTGAATAATGAAGTGTTCATGCAGGCAGGATTTTACCTTGATGGCTGTTGCTAACTGTTGATTGGCTGACATTGGGGAGAGAAGAGAGAGGTGGCTCTCTAAGAATGGGAGGATTCAATCGGCTTCTGGAGCGATCTTGACTTGGCTTGAAGTTACTTACTGCGTATACACCCTGCATACACAAAATACATGCAGAATAGGACCAAGGAAAGCAGCAAAAAATAGAGCTGTAGCTTGACTTTGTATATCTTATATGTTTATTTATGTCATAAAACAATTCAGCAGAGTCAAAGAAAGCATTGTAATAACAAGAAACCAATCAAGACTGTCAATAGGTTTCACTTTAACAGTTTCTTATTTTATTTTGTAGCCTAAGTCGCAGAGAGTCCTGTATTTTGCAAAAACTGCTAAGAGTGCATACAATTTTGCTAAAAATCCTTAAACTTCCATTACACACATATGAACTTGAGTCTTGTGCAACAATAGGTTTGGTTAGTTTTTTTTTGCAATTATTAGAAATTATAATTAATAATTATTAACGATGTTTAAATGTTTAATTTTTGCCAGACAACGTTCGGTCTGTCAGGGATTTTCTTGTGAATACCAGCCCAATGCGGTAGTTTTATAGAACAATCCGTGAAAAAGGGAATTCAAGCTCTGGCGTTCTCAAACAGCAAGGCCCACACACATACATAGAATAAACACACTTAACACCTTTCAAAATCTAATAATTTATTTACAAAATAATTCAATTTCAAGTTAAAATATGTTAGGCAACAAACTCTTTACCAAGGCTAATAACATTCAACTAGACTACTAATGAAAAATGAAAAGGAAAAGGGGAACAAAAGAATATAACTGAAATAACCTATAAAATGACGCTATGATATCACAGTTCAGTGTGAATATGTTTGTTTGGGAACCTAGTTTTATTTAAGGAATTTGAAATCAGGTCAAACAAGTTTTATGAGCAACAATTTGTATGTGTTAAACAATTAAATCACAATTCAAATCAGAAGGGTAAATAAAATATTTTTATAAAATAATATTTAAAAGTCTGAGATGGACTGGCGACCTGTGCAGGATGTAACCCGCCTACCGCCCATAGACTGCTGGAGACCAGCTTCCCCGCAACCCACTATGGAAGAAGCAGTAGAAAATGACTGACTGACTTATATTTAAAAGTATGATTTTGCTGTATTAGAAATGAATGACCTTTTGATCAATAGATTGTTAATAGTTTTTAACCAGCCATCACAGGGAGTGATGGTCTACTAAAATAGACGGCGAGGAATGGCCTCTCACAAGATGGAGAACGAATGAACAGACATGATGATGTCACATTTGGATTAGTGGTTCATCTAACAAAAAGGAAAAATTTACTTTTAAATATCAGTGATACAATTATTAATTCATGACTGCTGGTAGCGTGTTACAGCAAAGCAAGTAACTAGCATCAAGGCTTTTGTGGCCTATCCTCCTTGTGAAGGGTGTTGATGACTGTCTTCTGGACATCTGTCCAGCAGCAGTCTTCCTGATAAATATATATATATATATATATATATATATATATATATATATACATATATAACTCTTTTTATACTAAAAAGGAGTTGACTCATTTATACTAGCATAATCCTCTTGCTGCAGCCAGGCTTCTGTGAGACAAAGTAAATTATTCTGATTCTCACAAAGTCATTAACTAGTCTTTAAAGAGAGAAATGTTCTATACCATACATTTAATAGTTGTTTTCTGTTCACTCAGAGTTCATTTCTATTCAATTCAATTCAATTCAATTCAGTTTTATTTATATAGCGCCAATTCACAACACATGTCGTCTCAAGGCACTTCACAAAACTCAGGTACATACATTCCAATTAATCCTAATCATTGAACAGTGCAGTCAGATTCAGTTATTTATTCAAATTGGATAAAAAGTTTTTCTATCTAAGGAAACCCAGCAGATTGCATCCAGTCAGAGATTTGAAGCAGTCACTCCTCCCGGATGAGCATGTAGAGACAGTGGACAGTCACTGGCGTTGACTTTGCAGCAATCCCTCATACTGAGCATGCATGTAGCGACAGTGGAGAGGAAAAACTCCCTTTTAACAGGAAGAAACCTCCAGCAGAACCAGGCGCAGTGTGAGCAGCCATCTGCCACGACCAACTGGGGGTTACAGAAAACAGAGCAGAGACACAAAGAGAACAAAGAAGCACTGATCCAGGAGTACTTTCTATGGGAAGGAAAAGTAAATGTTAATGGATGTAGCTCCTTTAGTCGTTTCACCTAGAAAGAAAGAACAGATAAACTCTGAGCCAGTTTTCGAGGTTAGAGCCTGAAAGAGAGCACATAGAGTTAGTCACAGCAAAACCTCAGTCAATTGCGATGTCTAGGAGAGAGAAAGGATTAAACACTGAAAAAAAGGGCCATGTGCATCATCGGTAGAGGGTGAGCATTAAGTTGTTGCCAGCAGAAGCTTGGAGGATTCCCCTCTCCAGAAAGGTGTTAGAGGTAGATACAGAGTCAGGCCAGGTGTAGCTTCTAGGAAGAGAAAAGAGAGAGAACAAAGTTAAAAGCTGAAATAACAGCAAATAATGAAAAATTGTAGAGTAGTGTGAGAATGTAGCGAAGAGGGTGAAAGTCGTCATTATGTCCTCCAGCAGCCTAAGCCTATAGCAGCATAACTACAGAGATAGCTCAGGATAACTTAAGCCACTCAAACTATAAGCTTTATCAAAAAGGAAAGTTTTAAGCTTAGCCTTAAAAGTAGACAGTTTGTCCATCTAGAGCCCACTGATGGCCATTGTTATACTAAAAACCACAACGACTGGGATACCTCTCTCTTTCAGATTGATTATAACTATTAGAAAAGAGAGGGGGTCATACAGGTAGCAGAAATGGAGGGTGTGTTTGCACCTCAACCATAACTGAGCCGGTTTAGGCTAATCCTGACTCCCCCTTACTCCATCCAACAGGGAGGAAAGAAGATGGAGCTAAAAATAAGGAAGATAGCTCAGGAGAAGCTAAGCCACTCTAACTATACGCTTTATAAAAAAGTAAAGTTTTAAGCCTAGCCTTAAAAGCCTAGCCTTAAAAGTAGACAGGGTGTCCGCCTCACGGACTAAAACTGCGAGCTGGTTCCACAGGAGGGGAGTCTGATAACTAAAGGATCTGCCTCCCATTCTACTTCTAGAGACTCTAGGAACCACCAGTAAACCTGCAGTCTGAGAACGAAGTGCTCTGTTAGGAACATATGGAACAATCAGATCTCTGATGTATGATGGAGCTAGATCATTAAGGGCTTTATATGTGAGGAGGAGAATTTTAAATTCTTTTCTGGATTTAACAGGGAGCCAATGAAGGGAAGCTAAAGTAGGGGAAATATGATCTCTCTTTTTAATTTTCATCAGAACTCTTGCTGCAGCATTTTGAATTAGCTGAAGGCTTTTAAAACTGCATTTTGTGGACATCCTGATAGAAAAAGAATACAATAGTCCAGCCTTGAAGTAACAAATGCATGGACTAGTTTTTCAGCGTCACTTCTGGACCAGGATATTTCTAATTTTTGGGCAATGTTCCGGAGATGAAAAAAAGGAAAAATCCTACAAACCTGTTAATATGGGATTTAAATGACATGTCCTGGTCAAAAAAAACCCCAAAGGGTTTTTTTACTTTATTACCAGAGGTCAATTTAATGCCATCCAGGTAAGTGATTGACTAAGCAGTTTCTTTTTTAAAGACTCCGCTCCAAAGACGACAACTTCTGTCTTGTCTGAATTTAGAAGCAAAAATTTAAGGTCATCCAATTTTTTATATCTTCCAGACATGCTTGTAGTCTATCTAACGGTTGGGCTCATCGGGATTATGGATAAGTAAAGCTGAGTTTCATCAGCGTAACAGTGAAAATTTTTTCTATGCTGCCTGATATTTTACCTATTGGAAGCATATATATAGTAAAGAAAATTGGCCCAAGTACTGACCCTGTGGTACTCCACAATTTTAACCCTGGATTTAAAAGATGATTTATCATTTACATGAAAAAATGGAATTTTGTCAGACAAAAGATGAAAAACCAGCCTAGTGCTGTTCCCCTGATCCCTACAGCATATTCCAGCCTTTCTAAGAGAATATTGTGATCGACTGGATCAAAGCAGCACTGAGATCTAACAAAAACCAGTACAGACACAAGTCCATTTTGAGGCAATAAGAAATCATTAGTGACTTTCAGCAGAGCTGTTTCAGTGCTATGATGAGCTCTGAAACCTGACTGAAACTCTTAAAAACGGTCATTGCTGTTTTAAATGCTCACCATTTGATTAGAAACTTTTTTCTCAGAATTTTAGATAAGAATGGAAGATTGGATATCGGTCTGTAATTTATTAAGTCATCTCGTAAAGTGAAGGTTTTTTTAAAGTAAAGGTTAATTACATCCCCTTAAAAGCTTGTGGTACATATCCATTTACTAAAAAAAATTAATCATATCTAAATGGGGTGGTAATCAGGGAAACACTTCCTTAAATATTTTGGTTTGGGATTGGGGCTAACATACAAGTTAAAGGTTTTTAGATAAAATCTAATATTTCTGATAACTCAGGAAGCCCCACAGATCCCAAAAACGCCAACACAGATCAGGTTCTAGGGTTACTTCCAAGGGTTCTCACTTGTTGAGGATGAAGTAATCATTTTCGGGGAAATTCAAAAATTTTCTTTTCAATAGAATCAATTTTTATTTTGGAAGAATCCCATAAAAACTGATCTGAGAGCTAAGGGGAAGGATGGCTCAACAGAGCTATGACTCTGTGTAAGTTTTAGCAACTGTACTAAAAAAACCTAGGATTATTCTTGTTCTCTTCTATTAATGATGAGAAATAAGACTATTCTAATTCATTACTATAATAAAGTCCTCAAAAATGCAGTTAGAAGTCTTCAGCTGATCCAAAATGCTTCAGCAAGAGTTCTGATGAAAATTAAAAAGAGAGATCATACTTTAGCTTCCCTTCATTGGCTCCTTGTTAAATCCAGAATAGAATTTTAAATTCTCATTCTCACATATAAATAAACTCCATCAGACAACAGAGATCGGATTGTTCCATATTCCATATTCATAAGACAGCACTTTGCTCCCAGTCTGCAGGTTGTTTACTGGTCTCTAAAAGTATAACAGGAGGCAGATATTTCAGTTATCAGACTCTTCTCCAACTCCCAGTTTTAGTCCGTGAGGCAGACACCCTGTCTACGTTTAAGGCTAGGCTTAAAACTTTCCTTTTTGATAAAACTTTTAGTTTGACTGCCTTAGGTTATCCTGAGCTATCTGTCTAGTTGTTGTAATTCCATAAGCTTAGGCTGCTTCAGGACATAGTGACCACTTTTCCTTACTCTGCTACATTCTTTTATTACACTCCAATTTAGCATTATTTGCTGTTATGTTAGCTTTTAACTTTATGTACTCTATGTTTTTTTTCCTCAATAGAAGCTACATTTGGCTTGGCATTGTGTTTAGATAGAACACCTTCCTGGAGGTAGGCATAGGCTGAGATACTACCGCCATTGACTTTTTGTTGTCGTTCTATAAATGATTCACTTGGCCCAGTCTTTCTGTGTTTAACCCTGTCTTTCTCCTTAGCTGTGCTGTATGTGCTCTCTTACAACCTATAGACTTAAAAACTAGCTCAGAGCTTATGTGTTTAGCTGTGTTTCTCCACTAGATGAAGCCACTGAAGGAGCTGCCGCTGTCTTTAACTTTTTTACTTTTCTAACATAGAAAGTACTTTTGAATAAGTGCTTCTGTGTTTTTTGTGTGTATTTCAAACCCCTAGTTGGTCGTGGCAGATGAGCCTGGTTCTGCTGGAGGTTTCTTACTGTTAAAGGTGAGTTTTGCCTTGCACTGTCGCAACATGCATGCTTGGTTTGAAGGATTGCTGCAAAGTCAATGACACACGGGGAAATGACTGTCCACTGTTGCTACATGCTCATCCAGGAGGATGAAACACTGAAAGTCAGTGACCCGATACAATCTGCATCAGGTTTTTTTAGATAGAAAACTTTTCTACCAATTTGAATAATAAACTGAACTTGACTGCACTGTTGAAAGCTAGGATAAATTTGGAATGTATGACTTGGAATGTGTATGATTAAATTTAATTTCCTTTTGTTTTCATAAGGTGCATTGAGACGATGTGCTGTGAATTGGTGCTAAATAAATAAAATGAATTGAAACAGAACTGAATAGAAGCAGTCTGCAAGCCAAGCTGCTGGATTTTATATACCTGCACAGGGAGCTTGTTGGGTACCTAAATTCAATGTTTTGGAGAGTTGACCCAGTATATCTAGGAATACAGTGTATCTCAAACCTATAGGAAAGCAGAGAATAAAATTAACACAAATGGTTCTTCTAAATATACAATTTTAGACTTTAAAAAGTATATATATTATGTATATTTCCTTTAAATTAGGGCAAATTCTGTTTCTGCATCATCTGATGAAGATTTCCTCAACATGACCTTGCATATCTGTTGGCAAAGCTTCATCCTGCAGGAGAAACCAGAACAAAAATGTGGGAAGCTAAAGAGGGATGCGTTAGAATGTGTGGATGTGTCAGTGCTTCAGCAGAGAGTCTGAAAGTGTATACTGGCAGTGTCTAAAGCAAGGAGTGGGTGTAGGGGTGATGGTGTGTAGGAGGTATTATACTATATGAGTATCAACCAACCAGTTTCCACATATCAGTATTTCCTCTCAGTCCTTGAAGTAGCTTGGCTGTAAGAATCTTACATCTAAACAACATGTACCATATGTAATATGAATTTGGCTATTTGTTAAGCAACCGTGCAAAATGAGTAAGTGAATAATTAAATAAATATTCATCCTCAACTAAATGCTAAATACTATATTGAAAAATACCATAAAAACCGCCAACCATCTGTTGGTGTAATATCTCAATGCTTTAATGCTCACTATGCTCATAAAGTTAACACTGAATTCCTTCTTTTCCTGTTCAAATAAATGACATGGCAGGGTTCACCAGTTCTCTTCACTTAGTCACCTGTCTACCAGTCACACATCCCACAACTGCAGAGACCCCTGCAGATGGCCAAATTCTGGCTGTACTGAAACTCTGAAGTGTTCAGAGTGATAAAGAGAGTAAGAGAACAGGCCGCTCAAATATATGATAACCATCAAATGAGGTGTGCTCATTTAATGGTTATCAATCTCAAATTTAGGATGAAACGATTCCTCGAATGCTTTCAATGACTTGATTCCTAAAAATCCTTGAGACATAACACTGATTTGATGCTTCTTTACTTTTATATAATTACATACTTTTCAGCAGACACACTTTTCATGGTGGACAGCTAATGCAGTTGATTAGCAAGCTTCTTTCTAATTCATGAATGTTAAGGCTCCACAAGAACTCAGCAAGAACAGACAAACGGTTTTCTCCCAGTCCTACAAGAACAAAGTAAAACCATTATGTTCTTGCAGCTCTGGGTTAGAAGTTCTTGCAGTTAATTCTTGACACATCATCTGGGCAGAACTTTTCGTTGTGTGGTTTCCAACAATTGTAGTGTGATTGGTTTGAAATTCAAAGTGGGCATTGTTACTATTTTAGTAGGAGGGACCCAAGAGGACTTCCTTTGAGTTCTGCAATTGGGTTTATGTGAAATATGAAATGTCCTGACAACAAAGGAGTGTGTTTTTGATCATGCTACGTTTATTAATGGAACAAATATCTCTATTCTTGCAGAGCATGTACATGTCTAAAGATGTGAGATAATAAGAGAAAAAGTTCACGATGTAAATCTATTTTTTTCATTTCAACAACAGTACTCTGTGCTGTGGGTGCTGTTGCTACTTGAAGAAGACTGAAAGTAGCCATTTTCAGTTTCACTAGAAATAAACATGCTAGATTTCTAACTGCTGGCAGCCACTTGGAAATCTCAGAGTTAAAGATCTACATTCTCTGTAGAATTCACACTGAGCATGTTGTTTACATTTAAGTAAACAACAAGTAAAGCTTGTTAAGCTGTTAAAATGACAGACCTTTGTGATGTAAAAAAAAGCACCTTTAGATTCAGTTTCAGCCTTCAGTCACTCAACAGATTTTCTTTCAAATTTAGTTCTAGACTCTGGCTTGGCCATTTTATATTAATAGTCTTCCAATGAAGTCACTCACTTGTTGATTCAGAGGAATACTTGTGTCTGGGATGGCTGGCTAAGCTGTATCTGTTCTCTTTCATTCTATAGACTGGCTCAGATCTTATGCGTTTGGCTGTGTTTCCCTCATAGATGAAGCCACTAATGCGCTACTTTTCCATTAACTTATTTTTTTACAATAGAAGGTATTCTTGGATCAGTTCTGTGTTTTTTGTGTGTATGCTCTGTTTTCTCCCCTCTTCCTCCTTGTCTCTCCCCTCCTTGAACCGCAACCTTAACGTGGTGGAGGGGTTTGAGTGCTCAAAAGATCCTAGAGGCTATGTTGTCTGGGTCTTAAATGCCCCTGGTAGGGTCTCCCATGGCAAACAGGCTCTAGGTGACGGGTCAGACAAAGAGCGGTCCAAGACACCTTGATGAGGACCTCAAAATCGAAGTACGTGACGTCGCCCGGTACCGCGGAGCCGGGGTCCCACCCTCCCTGGAGCCAGGCCTGGGGTCGGGACTCGTCGAAGAGCGCCAGGTTGCTGGGTTGCTCCTCGCGGGACCCGGCCAGGCCAAGCCTGAAGGAGAGACGCAAAGCCACCCCCCAGTGGGCCCACACCCTGCAGGGGGAACCTTGAGTGCCCGGTGCAAAGAGGATTAGGAATAGTTAGCGGACGAAGGTGCAGATCCACGCACAGCGTGGGCTCTGGAACCCATCTCCTCAAGAGGGGCTGGACTCTCTTCTACTCTGGAGTGGCCCACGGGGAGAGGCGGCGGGCTGGGGTGGGTCCCCAGCTCAGCCTTCTCGTGTTGGGGTTTACCCCAGTGGATGAGAGGGTTGTATCCCTGCGCCTTTGGTTGGGGGCAGGTCTCTGACTATCGTTTCGGCCTATGGGATGAGCAGTAGTGCGGAGTACCTGGCCTTCTTGGCGTCCCTGTCAGGGGGATGGATAGTGCCCCAACAGGGACACTATCCAGCACCCTGACTGTTGGATAGGAGTTCGGGGAGGCCATGGAGAAGGACTACTGGTTGACTTCAAAGTGATTCTAGCAAGCCGTCTCCTCAGGAGGGGGAAGCAGTGGTTCTCCAACACTGTTTACAGTGTGGGCGGGGAGCTGCTGACCTCGACTGCGGACATGATTGGGTGGTGGAAGGAGTACTTCAGGGCTTCAGGGGTGGATGTAATCTGCCCTGAGTACCTCAAGTCTCTGGATGTTGTGGGGCTGTCATGGTAGACACTCCTCTTCGACAATGGGTGGCGGTTGGGGACAGTGCCTCTGGACTGGCAGACTGGGGTGGTGGTCCCCCTTCATAAGATGGTTGACCGGAGGGTTTGTTCCAACTATAGGAGGATCACACTCCTCAGCCTCCCTGGTAAGGCCTACACCAAGGTATTGGAGAGGAGAGTTTGGCCGATAGTTGAACCTTGGCTTCAGGAAGAGCAGTGTGGTTTTCGTCCTGGCCGTGGAACACTGGACTGGCTCTACAACCTCTGCAGGATACTTGAGGGTTCATGGGAGTTTGCCCAACCGGTCCATATGTGCTTTGTGGACCTGGAGAAGGCATTCGACTGTGTCCCTCATGGTGCCCTGTGGGGGGTGCTCCAGGAGTATGGAGTCGGGGGCCCTTTATTAAGGGCCATCCGGTCTCTGTACAAGCGGAGCAGGAGTTTGGTCCGCATTGTTAGAACTAAGTCAGACCTGTTCCCGGTGCATGTTGGACTCCGCCAGGGCTGCCCTTTGTCACTGGTCCTGTTCATGACTTTATGGACAGGATTTCTAGGCACAACCAAGGGCCGGAGGAGGTCTGGTTTGTGGACCAGTGGATTTTGTCTCTTCTTTTTGCAGATGAGGTGGTCCTGCTGGCCCCCTCTTGCCAAGACCTACAGCATGCGCTGGGGCGGTTCGCAGCCGAGTGTGAAGCGGCTGGGATGAAGATCAGCTCCTCCAAGTCTGAGGCCATGGTTCTCAACCGGAAAAGGATAGGTTTTCCTCTTCAGTTTGAAGGAGAGTTCCTGCCTCAAGTGGAGGAGTTTAAGTTCAACTCCTACTGCTGCCGCAGTCATGGGGACCCTGTGCCGGACCATTGTGGTGAAGAGAGAGCTGAGCCGAAAAGCAAAGCTCTTGATTTACCGGTCGGTCTACGTTCCTACCCTCACCTATGGCCATGAACTTGGGTCATGACCGAAAGAACGAGATCCTGGATACAAGTGGCTGAAATGAGCTTCCTCCGTAGGGTGGCCGGGCACTCCCTTAGAGATAGGGTGAGGAGCTCGGCCATCCGGGAGGGGCTTGGAGTAGAGCTGCTGCTCCTCCACATCGCGAGGAGCCATTTGAGGTGACTCAGACATCTATAGCGGATGCCTCCTGGATGCCTTCCTCGTGAGGTGTTCCAGACACGTCCCACCGGGAGGAGGCTCAGGGGACAGCCCAGGACACGCTGTAGAGACTATGTCTCTCGGCTGGCCTGGGAACGCCTTGTGCTCCCCTCGGAGGAGCTGGAGGAGGTCTCTGGTGAGACGTCTGGGTGTCTCTACTGAGTCTGCTGCCCCCGCGACCCGGTCCCGGATGAAGGCAAGGCAAAAAAAGGCAAGTTTATTTATATAGCACATTCCAGTAGCAAGACAATTCAAAGTGCTTCACATGAAGGAAAAAAAATAAAAAACATAATAGGCAAAGTACATTGCAGTGACATAAAGGTAATTAAAAAATAAACAGAATAGAATGATGGATAAGAAAATGAAAGGAAAGTTGGACTGAAAACTTAACTAATAATGTTTAGATTGCACAGTCAAAGGCCACTCTAAACAAATAAGTTTTTAATCTTTTATTGAAGCAATTTAGGGTTTCAGCGTTTTTACTGTTTTCTGGGAGTTTATTCCAGATTCGTGGAGCATAGGAACTAAAAGCTGCAACTCCATCTTTGGTTCTGGTTCTGGGTATTTTAAAGTCTATTCTTTGAGATACGGGGAGCCAGTGTAAGGTCTTTAGAACTGGGCTGATGTGTTCCACTTTCTTAGTTCTAGTGAGGACGCGGGCAGCAGCGTTCTGGATCAATTGCAGCTGTCTGATCGACTTTTTAGGCAGACCTATGAAGACACCGTCGCAGTAATCAATTCTACTAAATATGAACGCATTAATTAGTATTTCAAGGTCCTGCTGAGACATTGGTCCTTTAATCCTGGAGATGTTCTTTAGGTGATAGAAGGTTGACCTTGTTACTGCCTTTATGTGCCTGAGTTTATGTGTCTGAGTCCATCACTACACTCAGGTTTCGAGCCTGATTGATGGTTTCTAGCTGTATTAACTTGTTGGGACCCCAGCCATGGTTACAACATGAAAGTCCGGTACGAACTTTTCTGGAACTTTCAAAATAAATCGCATTAACCTACTTCCAGCACAGCCAGGAAAAGGGGTAAAAGCGGACTTCCCACGATGTCACTGTCCAAATAAAACCCAGTTTTTGCAGACATCCTGTCTCTTCACAGGGGTCCCTGTGGAACTGGAAGGAGAGACACAGCGCGCTAATGTCTCTTTGCTGGAAAACAGACATTACTCTTCAAACTGGATCCAAGAGTGTCATACGATCACGCAATCACATGCACTAAGTTAAGTACGAATGAATTGCTGTTTGTGTATCCGGTATTCATTCATGAACGGTGGTAATTAAGGTACAAGCGTGGCTTGACTTTTCTCTCTGAGTTCTACAGAATCAAACTGTGTTATAGAGAGTTCCCAGCAGAGACCCTGTCTCTACGACGCCGAGTGGAGCAGTCTTCCTGGTCTGAACGAAGGACAACGGGACCGCATCACCGTGGATACCGCAGTAACGTGCAGTTTGGCCAGCTGACAGAGCGAGCAGCCCCTCCCCATGGCTACGGAGGTTAGCTGTAGCTAACCTTTTGTTCACTGTGGATGTTTCCCTGGACAGCTTTTCCTCAGCACGGTTCACCTGAGAGGTTAGATTTGGGCGTGCTCAGTTTGTGTGTTCTGTGTTTGTGTGTTTTTAAATAAAGAAAAACTTCATTTAAATGGTGATTTTAAACACAGAAGGTCGGCCATAACGTGCCGTCCATGCTTATGTATTTTAACCCTTTTATTAGTGGTATTTTAAAGGTATGTGTTTGATTCTGATGATAAGCTACAAGCTTATTTTGTTAGCTCCAACTGCTAACAGCTAAGAACACGTGCTTGCCTGCCAAGATCATTTACCCAAAAAGGTTGTTGGTTTTCAATCCAGTAAAATATGACAGGTGTTTCAGTTTCATTGTCCAACCCCTGTACATGCACCCCCTAACTCAGATTTTAATAAACAACAACGTAAGTTATCATAACTATGCAGACGACACACGGCTATACATTACAATGTCACCAGGTGAAAATGAACCCATTCAAGCGCTGGGTAAATGCTTAGAACAAATCAATGCATGGATGGGCCAAAATTTTCTTCAGCTGAATCAAAACATTACTGAAGAAACAATTTTTGGACAAAAGGAAGACGTTTAAAAGTTAGCACACAGCTTCAGTTTGTTGTAATTATGAATATGAATATTTTATTTAATGTTTAATATTAATGTTTTAATATTTATTAAATAATATTTCGGTCTATTAAGGGTTGTCCTGTGAATATCAGCCCCATAAGGCGGTGGTATTAGGACAAAATCGAAAGGGATGAACCAAGCTCTGACATTATTGAACAGCAAAACTCTGCACACACATGGAATGAATTCACACAATTTCCTAAAATACAAGAATTTATTAAAAAAATAAGTCAACTCAAAGTCAAACATATTTCAATAAACAAACTCTTCACCATGGTAAAACAACCCAACTAAACTACCAAGCAGAATTAAAGAATAAGGAAGACTAATGGGTTATGTACAATATAATCAAGTTGATCAAAGATGGTTGAAAACCCTGACCGAAGAGCGATGCAACATTACCATGCAATGTTTATGTTTGGGAACCAAGGATTATCTTGAAGAATCTGGAAGTAAAGTTAAGTTAGTCTTGGAACCAACTTAGGCAATAATTGACATACCTTTAAACAATCATTCACAATGCAAGATCAGATGAAATATTATTTTAATAAAATAATATTTTAAGAATGATTTGCTGAATAAAACCAACCTTCTGGATGACCAATTCTCAACAGTGTTTAATTAGCTGCCTTTATTTAGTAAAATAATATTTAAAGAAATATTATTTTAAATAAGAACCAAATCTTTCTGGAGAAATGGGCTTAATGGTGTTTACTTAGTTATTGTGGTTTTAGACCACAGTAATTTATTAGTATGGTGTAGGGCCTCCTTTTGCGGCCAATACAGCGTCAATTCGTCTTGGGAAGGACATATACAAGTCCTGCGCAGTGGTCATGGGGATTTTAGGCCATTTCTTCTTGCAGGATAGTGGCCGGGTTTCATACTTTGTACGGGGGAGGAAAACGTTTCTGATTCGCTCCCCAAAAACACCCCAAAGGGGGTCAATAATATTTAGATCGGGTGACGTGCGGGCCCATGGGAGATGTTAAATTTTCATTTTATTTTCATCAAACCAATCTTTCACCAGTCTTGTTGTGTTTTGGGTGCATTGTAATCCTGATACAGGCCCCACCGCCTTCGGGATACAATGTTTGAACATTGGATGCACATGGTCCTCAAGAATGGTTCGGTAGTCATTGGCAGTGAGCCCCATCTAGCACAAGTTTTGGGGCCCAAGGAATGCCATGATATGACAGCCCAAACCATCACTGATTCACCCCCATGCTTCATTTGGGCATGAACAGTCTGGGTGGTACGTTTCTTTGGGGCTTCTCCACACCGTAACTCTCCGGATGTGGGGAAAACAGCAAAGGTAGACTCATCAGAGAAAAATACTTTTTCACATTGTCCACACCCCAAGATTTGCGCTCCTTGCCACCATTGAAACCAACGTTTGGCATTGGCATGAGTGACCAAAAGGGTTTGGCTATAGCAGCCCGACTGTGTATATTGACCCTGTGAAGTTCTGGTGGAAACAGGAGAAGATGCACATTTAATTCTGCCGTGATTTGGGCAGCCGTGGTTTTATGTTTTTTGGATACAATCCGGGTTAGCACCCGAACATCCCTTTTAGACAGCTTCCTTTTGCGTCCACAGTTAAAATCCTGTTGGATGTGGTTTTTCGCCTTCTTGGTGGTATGCTGACTTTACCCTGGATACCGTGGCTCTTGATACATCACAAAGACTTGCTGTCTGTCACAGATGCCCCAGCAAGACGCGCACCAAAATTTTGTCCTCTTTTGAACCTGGTATGTCACCGATAATGTTTAGTGCATTTCAATATTTTTGTGCAAAATGTGCTTTTACCCTGCTAATTGAACCTTCACACTCTGCTCTTACTGGTGCAATGTGCAATCAATGAAGACTGGCTACCAGGCTGGTCCAATTTAGCCATGAAACCTCCCACACTAAAATGACAGGTGTTTCAGTTTCATTGTCCAACCCCTGTACATGTGATTGTGAAATTACGGAACATAAAACGATCAAAGTAATAATAATGATAAATTGAGTCCCCTGGACCCCTTTCTGCAATAAGACAAAATGACAGCAGACTAAACTATACATTCTAAGCAAACTGGAGTCCAGTCAGAAAAATGTTAAAAGGGATTTAGCATTTAAGGTTGAAGAAGTCCAGACCCTCTATGTGCACACCCTCGTGCACTGGCTTGCACCATGTTTTAGAAGGAAAAAAACAGTGATTTCACACCAATCCTTTGGAGCGCTTCCTACCATGCCAGAGTCTGGTTTCTGGAGCGGATCACACTGGTGTGAACCCATCCCTGAAGTAGACCTGAGAACCATACCCTGGCACAGTTACCAACTGACAGTCTTGGCGCAGTTTATCCGGACCTTGGAGCGGTTCGCTTGCAGTGAGAATGCATGCTGGCCCAGTGTACATAAGCATTTGAGTAGAAGAAGAAGAGAAAAACAAAGGAAGAGCGCAGATTCTGAAAATGTCTCGTGGGGTTGTGAAGAGGAAACCACGTTTCTTCTTCATGCTTTTTTCTTCTCAATCAGTGCAAAAAGGCCCTCGAAACAATCCGTGGCAACTGCATGACTTTGTTTTGTCCGGTCTAAAAATTCTCTGCCTCTGAAAGATGACTGGGTTAACTGAAGGTCTGAATTTTCCCACTTTTACCGATCCCTGGACCTAACCCTGGACCGGACCAGCAATGTAAATGCACCCCTAAGACTTTTTTTAACCTCAGATTACAAACAGCACAATGTATGAAAGGAATTTAAGATTTTCATCTTTGCTGACACCAACGCCTCCCTCAAAGTTAACTTCAAGTTAAAAACGCATCATATTTATTTAACAAGGCATGTTTGCTAGAATATACTGAACCCTATTAGTCTGAGTTCTTTGGAAGCAACTCTATGCAGAGTCTAACGCCTAAATGTTTCACATGAATCAGAAAAAACTAGAAAACTATGAAGACTCCTAACTATCAAGGATTTGAAAATTGTCGCTAATCAAGTGTGTCAGCATTTACACAGCAATGATCTGTTTGAAGAGTCAGTCAGGTTTCAGAGCTCATCACAGCACTGAAACAGCACTGGTGAAAGTCACTAATGAAATGATGACTGTTTTTGAAACTTTAGCCACTTATTCAAACCAACTTAATGAGGTGGTTATATCATAAATCAGTTTCTTTGTGGACATGTGTGTGCAGACCAAGACCTTCTGTAATAACAATAAACCTAGGTTCACTTCTCATCTGAGGCAGCTGCGCAGGGATAAGTATGAGGCTCACAAGCTTGGGGATCGGGCCCTGTATAAGCAGGCCAGAAACAAACAGACAAAGGAGATCAAAGCAGCGAGGAGAAAGTACAGTGAGAAGCTAAAGAAAAAATTTTCATATGGAGACACTTCTGCTGTTTGGAATGGTTTGAAAAACCTGACTGCCTACAGACGACGTTCCCTCCTGCTTCAAACAAGCCACCATCATCCCAGCACCCAAGAAACCCACCATCACAGGATTAAATGACTACAGGCCTGTTGCCCTCACATCTGTGGTCATGAACTCCTTTGAGCGACTGGTGTTGAAGCACCTGAATCATCACATCACAGGCCCCCTGCTGGACCCACTGCCGTTTGCCGACTGGGCAAACAGGTCGGCAGATGATGCAGGCAACTTGGGACTACACTTCATCCTGCAACACCTCGGCAACCCAGGGATGTACGCCAGGATCCTGTTTGTGGACTTCAGCTCGGGCTTCAACACCATCAACCCAGACATCCTCCACCAGAAGCTCATCCAGCTCAAAGTCCCGGTCTCCACCTGTCAGCGGATCATGAGTTTCCTGTAAGACTAACCGCAGCATGTGAGGCCTCGGAGCATCTTCTTCCAAACAAGAACCATCAGCTCTGGCACCCCCCAAGGGTGTGTTCTCTCTCCACTCCTCTTCTCCCTCTACACAAATGACTGCACCTCAGCTGACCCGTCTATGAAACTCCTGAAGTTTGCAGATGACACCGCTGTTATTGGTCTGATCCAGGACAGTGATGAGTCTGCATACAGACAGGAGATGGATCGGCTGGTACACTGGTGTGGTCAGAACCACCTGGAACCTAACCTACTTAAGACCGTGGAGATGATGGTGGACTTTCGCAGAACACCACCCCCACATACCTTCGGTACCATCCTCAACAATACTGTATATACTGTGGACCACTTCTGGTTCCTGGGAACCACCATTTCTCGAAACCTGAGATGGTCCTCACACACAGACAATGTGTGGAAGAAGGCCCAGTTGAGACTGTACTTCCTGAGGCAACTCAAGAAGTACAACCTTCCACAGGAGCTGCTGGTCATCCTCTACACTGCCATAATTCAGTCTGTCCTGTCTTCATCCATCTCAGTGTGGTTTGGATCATCCACCAAACAGGACAGGTCCAGAATGCATCGGACAATCAGGTCTGCAGAGAGAATCATCAGGGCTGACCTTTCCTCTAACCAGGATTTTTACAGGTCTAGGGTCAGGAAAAGGGCAGCTAAAATCTTTGCAGACCCCACAGCCAATGCACACAAACTGTTTAGGCTTTTACCTTTAGGTGGTGCTACAGAGCGCTGTCTGCTAAACCAGCTACCACACAGTTTCTTCCTCCAGGCTGTTTCTCTAATGAACACTTGACTGTCAGAGTTCCAGAACAACACCATGCATACTTGGTCTGATCTTGTCACTGAGTGTGAGGGTTTTGCAGAGCCAAAGTACAGACAAGAGCCTCGACGGGACATGGTGAGTTAAACTGCTCTTTCAATAACACAAGGTAAACTTACAGAAGGGCGAGGCCAAAGAACACAGGCAGAGAATTAGACATGGAGCGGGTATAAGCCAGGCAGCAAACAAGGAGGTTGACATCAGGTTGCAAGTCAGGAGGAACCAATAACAAACAACAAAAACCAGAGAGTTAAAATACTGACAGAAGTGGAGTATAAACCAATGAACTGAGAAAGGCACTAACCAGGAGGGATATGAAACAGCTGGTGACCAGGGATGCAGGAGAACTGAGGGAGAGTGACTAATTAGCACAGATGAGCATAGAGAGCAGGGAGGAAACAGGAAACATCTAAATAAACTGAAGCAAGTCAATAATGATTACTAAAGCACACAGAGCAACCAGATCTACAAGAAAATATAAACTAGCACATCTAAACAATGGAATCCAGGAAGTAACAAAAACTGCACAGAAGGAATCTAATAAACCTAAACGAACAAAAAGAACATGGCTGAACAGAGAAGGTAAACAGAACAGAAACTCAAAAACCTAACACAGGCAGACCGTGACAGATCTCACATTATCTTCTATTATTTAAAAATATTCTTTTTAGTTATCAGGCTCCCCTCCTGTGGAACCAGCTCCCAGTTTTAGTCTGCTGTCTAATTTTAAGGCTAGGCTTAAAACGTTCCTTTTTGATAAAGCTTAAAGTTAGAGTGGCTTAGGTTATCCTGAGCTATCACTGTAGTTACGCTGCTATAGGCTTAGACTACTGGAGGACATAACACTTTCACTCTCTCTTCTACATTCTCATACTACTCACCAATTTTGCATTATATGCTGTTATTTCAGCTTTTAACTTTATGTTTTCTCTCTTTTCTCTTCCTAGAAGTTACATCTGACCTGGCTGTGTTTAGCTGTGGCACCTTCCTGGAGGGGGGAATCAGCTGAGCTGCTGCTGCCAAAAACTGAATGCTCACCTTATACAGATGATACATTTGGCCCTGTCTGTAAGTGTTTAACCCTGTCTCTCCTAGACATAACTACTGGCTGAGCTTCTGCTGTGACTAACTCTATGTGCTCTCATTTATCCTCTAGACTTGAAAACTGGCTCAGTTCATCTGCTTAGCTGTCTTTTTCTCCTAGATACAGCCACTAAAGGAGCTACAACCATTAATGTTTTTTTTCCCATAGAAAGTAATCCTGGATCAGTGCTTCTGTGTTCTTTTTGTGTCTGTGCTCTGTTCTGTCAAACCCCGAGTCGGTCGTGGCAGATGGCCACTCATAATGAGCCTGGTCTTGATACAAAATTCATCCTGAATTGATTAAAACAATTGAATAGATTAAAAAATAATCTAAAACGAGAAAATCAGGAAAATCTAATAAAAATAAATACAACTCAGACTAAGAAGAAAAATAAAACAATTAAATGTGGCTTACTGAACATAAGATCTCTCTCTTCAAAGACTTTGCTAGTTATGACCCTGGATATTGGTGACAATTAGATTGATTTATTTTGTCCTCACAGAAACCTGGCTGCAGCAAGAGGTATTCATGTTACTATAAAGAGTCAACTCCCTACTAATTATGTTAAATTTCGACATTCCTCGAAATTCTGGGCGAGGAGGAGGAGTTAGCAACCATCTTTCAGTCCCGATTTATTGACTAGTCCCAGACCAATCAATAGCTACAACTCTTTTGATATTTAAATGCCTCAGGTTTCCTCTTTCAAATTGCCCCAAAGCACTAAAAAACCACTTCGTGTTTGTTGTTGTGTACCGTCCACCAAGGCCCTTACTCTCAATTTTTAGATCAGTTTTCAGACCTTTTATCTGATTTAGTGTTAAATACAGATAAGGTTATTATAGTTGGGGGATTTTGAACATTCATGTTGACACTGAAAGTGATAGATTAAAATATAGCCTTAAATGCTATCTAGGACTCAAATTGGCTTCTGCTCAAAACATTAACAAACCTACCCACGTTTGTCTTCATTTACTGGACCTTGTGCTGACATATGGCATGAGTGTAAAGACATTTACAATATTTCTCATAACCCTGTCCTGTCTGACCATTTTTTAATAACCTTTGAGGTTTAATTTAACTGAGGAGTACTCCACACCTGAAAGAAAATTTCATTATAGTGTAGATCATTATCTGACAATGCTGTAACAACCTTTAAAGAATGTTCCACTTCTTGATTTTCCTCATTATCACAGAAAAACACACAGTGGAGGGCAATAATTTGTTTCTTCCCCTTCACAAATTGATTCTCTTGTTCATAGTGTTACTTCATCATTGCGTTGGTGCATTAGACAATGCAGCCCCTGAAAAAAAGGTAATTATTCATAGGAGGCTAGCTTCCCCTGGTTTAATTCCAGAGCTGCTGTACTTATAAAAATTGGAGAGAAAATGGCACTCTACACACCTAGAAAGATTCAAATACTTAATCTGGAAAAATAGCCTACTGTTGTATAAAAAGGACACTTCGCCAAGTCAGAACAGCTTATTTTTCTCATCATTAATAGAAACGAGAACAAGAATAATCCTAGGTTTCTCTTAGTACAGTTGCTCTAAGAACTTACACAGAAGTCCTAGCTCTGTTGAGCATTCCATTCCCTTAGCTCTTAGCAGTCATGAGTTTATGGGATTCTTCCAAAAAAAAAATTGATTCTATTAAAAAAAATTTTTTGATATACTCCCGAAGATGATTTTTTTCATCCTCAGCAAGTGAGAACAACAAATTTAAAGTACCTGTAGAACCTTGATCTGTGCTTGGACTGCTTTGGAATTTTCCTGTAGAGCCTCCTGAGTTATCAGAAAAATTAGCTTCATCTTAACCCTAAATTGTATGTTAGACCCAATCCCAACCAAAATAATTTAAGGAAGTGTTCCCAAGCCCCCAAATTTTAGATATTAATTTAATTTTTCCCTTAGTAAATGGATATGTACCACAAGCTTTTAAAGGTAGCTGTAATTAAACCTTTACTTAAGGAACCTTCGCTTGATCAAAATGACTTAATAAAATTTCAGAACCATATCCAATCTTCCATTCTTATCTAAAATTCTTGGGAAAATTAGTTGCTAATCAAATTTTTGTGAGCATTTTACACAGCAATGACCTGTTTGAAAAGTTTCAGTCAGGGCTTCCCCACTCATCATTGCACTGAAACAGCTCTGCTGAAAATTCCCCTTTATGATATTCTTATGGCCTCAGATAAGGGACTTTGGGTCTGTACTTGTTTCCTGTTAGATCTCAGTGCTTGCATTTTTTCCAGTCGATCACCAATATTCTCTTAGAAAAAAGGCTGGAAAAATGCTGTAGGGATCAGGGGGGAACAGCACTAGGCTGGTTTAAAAATTTTTTGTCTGACAGATTCCAGTTTGTGATGTAAAATGATAAAATCATCTTTAAAACTCCAGGGTTAATTTTGGGGAGGTACCACAGGGTTCAGTACCTGGGGGCAATTCTTTTTACTATATATATGCTTCCAATAGGTAAAATTATCGGGCAGCATAGAATAAATGTTCCACTGTTACGCTGATGATACTCAGCTTTAACTTATCCATAAATCCTGATGAGCCCAAACCAGTTAAAATAGACTACAAAAGCATGTCTGGAAGATATAAAAAATTGGATGACCTTAAATTTTTCTGCTTCTAAATTCAGACAAGACAGAAGTTGTCGTCTTTTGGCCGGAGTCCTTTTAAAAAAAGAAACTGTTTAGTAAAAAACCCTTAACCTTTGGGGGGCCATTAAATTGACCTCCCGGTTTAAAAAAGTAAAAAACCTTGGTGTTTTTTTTGACCCCGGAAAATGTCATTTAAAAACCCCTTTTTTAAACAGGTTTTGTAGGATTTCCTTCTTTTCATCTCCGGAACATTGCCAAAATTAGAAAAAATCCTGTCCAGAAGTGATGCTGAATAACTAGTCCATGCAATTTTTTTACTTCAAGGCTGGACATTTTAATTCTTTACTATCAGGATGTCCACAAAAACAGTTAAAAGCCTTTTCAGCTGATTCAAAAAGGGCTGCAGCAAGAGTTCTGATGAAATAAAAAGAGAGATCATATTTCCCCTACTTTAGCCTTTCCCCTTCATTGGCTCCCTGTTAAATCCAAATATAATTTAAAAATTTTCCTTCTTTAATATAAAGCACTTAATGATCTAGCTCCATCATACATCAGAGATCTGATTTTCCATACGTTCCTAACAGAGCACTTCGTTCTCAAAACCTGCAGGGGTTTTCTGGGGTGGTTCCTAGAGTCTCTTAGAAGTAGAAGGGGGCAGATCCTGTCTACTTTTTAAAGGCTAGGCTTAAAACTTTTCCCTTTTTGATAAAGCTTATAGTTAGAGTGGCTTAGCTTATCCTGAGCTATCTTCCGTATTTTACCTCCATCTTCTTTCCTCCCTGTTGGGATGGAGTAAGGGGGGGTCAGGATTAGCCTAAACCGGTCAGTTTTTGGGTTGAGGTGCAAAACAAAAACCCCCCCATTTCTGCAACCTGTATGGGCCCCCTCTCTTTTTCAATAGTTATAATCAATCTGAAAAGAGAGGTATCCCAATCGTTGTGGTTTTTTAGTATAACAATGGCCATCATGGGCTCTAGATGGAAAAAACTGTCAACTTTTTTAAAGCTAAGCTTAAAACTTTCCCTTTTTGAAAAAGCCTTATAGTTTTAGAGTGGGTTAAGTTATCCTGGGGCTACTTCTGTATTTATGCCCGTATAGGCTTAGGCTGCTGGAGGGGCATAATGGCCACTCTCACCCTCTTTGCTACATTCTCATACTACTCTCCAATTCTGCATTATTTGCTGTTATTTTAGCTTTTAACTTTATGTTCTCTCTCTTTTCTCTTCTTAGAAGTTACACCTGGCCTGACTCTGTGTCTACCTGTGACACCTTTCTGGAGAGGGGCATCGTCCAAGCTTCTGCTGGCAACAACTTAATGCTCACCCTCTACTGATGATCCACATGGCCCTGTCTTTCAGTGTTTAACCCTTTCTCTCTCCTAGACATGGCAATTGACTGAGCTTTTGCTGTGACTAACTCTATGTGCTCTCTTCAGACTCTAAACTTGAAAACTGGCTCAGAGTTTATCTGTTCCTTCTTTCTAGGTGAAATGACTAAAGACGCTACATCCATTAACATTTACTTTTCCTTCCCATAGAAAGGACTCCTGGATCAGTGCTTCTTTGTTCTCTTTGTGTCTCTGCTCTGTTCTCTCTAACCCCCAGTCGGTCATGGCAGATGGCCGCTAACACTGAGCCTGGTTCTGCTGGAGGTTTCTCCCTGTTAAAAGGGAGTTTTTCCTCTCCACTATCGCTACATGCATGCTCAGTATGAGGGATTGCTGCAAAGTCAACGCCAGTGACTGTCCACTGTCTCTACATGCTCATCCGGGAGGAGTGACTGCTTCAAATCTCTGACTGGATGCAATCTGCTGGGTTTCCTTAGATAGAAAAACTTTTTATCCAATTTGAATAAATAACTGAATCTGACTGCACTGTTCAATGATTAGGATTAAGTGGAATGTATGTACCTGAGTTTTGTGAAGTGCCTTGAGACGACATGTGTTGTGAATTGGCGCTATATAAATAAAACTGAATTGAATTGAATTGAATTGGTCTCCTAATTCATTGTACAAAAAGTTTTGCCACCATTGAGCTTTACCTTCCTAACCTCTTTAATTTGACATGTATTATTTTACTGGTGTTGACAAAATGGGAGTAAAATAAAGGTGAACTGATCCAATATACCAAATCAAACCAATAATTTTGAGATGTGTTACATTAATATATTGTTCAGATTCAGATTAAAAAGTCTGATTAGCAACAACAACAAAGACCACACAGAGTACCAGTGAGCTTGACTAGATGGGCTTGTGGTGTGTTGTTAACTAATTATCTCTATCAAATTCATGTATATTCTCTCAATACTGAAAATCTGATTTTTACCAGGTAAACAGCGATGGCAGCTCCCAGTAGCCAACCACAGTACACGTCCACAGGGTGGTTTCTGAACTGAATGATCCTGGTTAATCCAGCCAGGATGGCCAACATGACAAATGAGAAGACCAGCAGAGGCTTCAGCAGCTTGGCTGAGTCTGTCAGCACTGTGTTGAAGTACATCTAAGAGACACAATTTAAAATGTATTAATTATTATTTCTCAGTATTTCTTAAACTTTTACAATGTTAGATTCAACATTTATTGCACAAGCTTCATTCTGCACATACGTCAGTGCAGAAACTACTTACAGAGATGTAGACAGCAGCAAAGGCAGCCAGTGTAGCATGTTGGGATGGAAAAGACTTCCTAAAAGACAAAGAGGAAGAAAGGCTGGGTGTTCTCCATATGAATTACCATTTTCAGACAGGTAAGGACAGTGCTGAATATTCATCTAAAGCAAGAATGTGAATCTCAAAGAAACTTGGATTTGATTGTGTGTATGTGCAAAGTAGTAACTGCGCAGTAACAGTTGTTTAATAAAAACAGCATGCCAAAGGATCACAATGAAAGCCACAGTATACCCCCTGGGGTATGGTCTCAAAATGTGGCTTTAGTTTGGGATTGCTAAAAATGCTGAGAATGTGTTGTTTAACACAGTTCATTCCATAGTACATTTAAAATTCTCATAAATAAAACCTCTTAAAGGGGACATATAATGCAAAACCTACCTTTTTAGCCTTTAAATACATTTTGTTGTATACTTGGAGTCTGTAAGATGGCAAAAAAGTTGAATTTAGTCTCTCCAGTTGCTGTGGAGATATCTTTGTATTATGTTTGGGTCCTATTTTCCAATCCGTTCAGTTCTCACTATCCTCTATTAAGTTTTTTAAACTGTTACATCACAGTATTTGTTGCTGAACACTAAACAAGGTCATGGACTGCCGGCTACCAGTTTCGTGTATCTGCCATTTTTATTTCTTGCTGTGATTTTATAGTTCAAGTACGCCAAAGCTGCAACTCTATAAGTCTAAATGTTTGGTTGTTTGGTGTGTTAGCTCACAGAATTCATTACATCGTCGCCCAGAATCCGAACCTTTTCGAAGTGCCTGGTTAAATTTTTTTTTTTCACCACTTCGAGGACGAGGAACTTCTGCAGCCTCCACCAGTATCAAGACAAATTTGCTGAAAGACTTCATCTGATGAAAGGGTCAGTTCCTTCTGTTTATGGAAACAACTGGAACAGTAAAGCGGTAAGCTGCAAATAACGCTGAAATGACAACAAACTTTATTTTAAACATGACTCTATTGTGTGTTAATATGACGTCCTGGCTATTGCTCTGATAGCAGTAGCATCGTACCGTCTGCTTATGTTATGCTGTGTGCTCACCGTTTTTGCTGTTTTTGTCTTCTGCGCCGTTAGATAAATCTCTGTTATCAAACTACAAAAATGGACCAGGGAGGGATAGGGGATCTTTATTTAGACCACAAATGAATGATTTAAATGTGAAAAGGACAGATTTAAAAGCATGATTTGTCCCCTTTAATGATTGGTTTGTTCACGTTAATGATAAAACTTCTTGTAGCTGCGTTTGATCCAGTCAGAATCAGAATCAGAATCAGAATCAGCTTTATTGCCAAGTTTGTACATACAAACAAGGAATTTGACTCCGGTACACTTTGCTCTTTGGTTTTTGTTTTTGCACTACAGAATATACATATTTACAATGTACAATATACAAATATATAAATAAAATAAAAAGGTGCATTTGCAACATCTGTATGCTGTTGTTTTGTATTTTATTGAATGTTCAACAGGGAAACAGCCTGGGGGAAGAAACTGTCTCTGTGGCGGCTGGTTTCTGTGAACAGCGCTCTGTAGCGTCGGCCTGAAGGCAGAACTCTAAACAGTTTATGTGCAGGGTGTGTGGGATCTGCAGAGATTTTTGCAGCTCTTTTCCTGACCCTAGACCTGTATAAGTCTTGGATGGAGGGAAGGTCAGCCCTGATGATTCTCTCTGCAGTCCTGATTGTTCGTTGCAGTCTGGACCTGTCCTGTTTTGTGGATGAACCGAACCACGCGGAGATGGATGAAGACAGGACAGACTGAATGATGGCAGTGTAGAAGATGACCAGCAGCTCCTGTGGAAGGTTGTACTTCTTGAGTTGCCTCAGGAAGTACAGTCTCTGCTGGGCCTTCTTCCGAACAGTGTCTATGTGTGAAGACCATCTCAGGTCCTCAGAGATGGTGGTTCCTAAGAACCTGAAGTGATCCACAGCCGACACGGTGTTGTTGAGGATGGTGAGGGGGGTGTATGGAGGTGGTGTTTTCCGAAAGTCCACTACCATCTCCACAGTCTTGAGTGGGTTTAGTTCCAGGTAGTTCTGACTACACCAGTGTACCAGCCGATCCACCTCCTGTCTGTATGCAGACTCATCACCGTCCTGGATCAGTCCAATGACAGTGGTGTCATCTGCAAACTTCAGGAGTTTCACGGACGAGTCCGCTGAGGTGCAGTCATTTGTGTAGAGGGAGAAGAGGAGTGGGGATAGAACACACCCCCTGGGGGGCACCAGTACTTATTGATCTGGTTCGGGAGAAGATGCTCCCCAGTCTCAAAAACAGTCCAGTCTGTGCATTCAAAGCAGGCCTGTAGCATCTGCTTTGATTCCTCAGTCCACTTTTTAACAGTGTGAACCACGGGTTTGGAAGCTCTTAGTTTCTGTCTGTAAGTTGGGATGAGGTGGATAAGGCAATGATCCGAAAGTCCCAGAGCAGCCCTGGTAACAGCATGGTATGAGTCCTTAAAAGCTGTGTAACAGTGGTCCAGTGTGTTTTTGTCTCTGGTGGGACACTTAATATGCTGTCTGTATTTTGGGAGCTCATTAGAGAGATCTGCGCTGTTAAAATCTCCCAGTATTATGATGAAAGAGTCAGGGTGTTTTTTCTCCACGTCTGTAATCAGCTCAGCGAGATGTTTTTCCGCGGCAGAAGTGCAGCCATGCGGAGGAAAATATGAGCCAATTATTATGAACGAGGAAAACTCTCTCGGTGAGTAAAACGGTTTACAGATTATGGAAAATGACTCCAGATCCGGACTACATGTTTTCCCCAGCACTTTTATGTCTCTGCACCAAGCTTCGTTTATATAAAAGCAGATTCCGCCTCCTCGCTTCTTCCCTGATAGCTCCGCGCTGCGATCCGCTCTGAACAGCTGGAAGTCGGGCAACAGCAGTACGTGGTCCGGGATGTTGTCACTCAGCCATGTCTCGGTGAAGCAGAGAACCGCTGATCTGCGGAGGTCCGAGTTTTTATCGGTGAGTAGAAGTAGCTCGTCCATCTTGTTGCTTAGAGAGCGGACATTTGCCAGATGTATTGAAGGCAGTGGTGTGCGAAGTCCTCTTTTGCGGAGCTTTACCAGGGCGCCAGCACGCTTTCCCCTCCGACGCCTCCGGCGCAGTATCCCGTATAGTGCCGCCGCTCCGCTTGCCAGAAGCTCAGTGAACCTCGGATGGATGAAAGATGGTGAAAAAATCCCAAGAGAGGACTCTCTGATGTTGAGAAGTTCCTCTCTACTGAATGAGACCACCAAATTGTGGCCCGAGACCACAGTACTGTGGCTTGAAAAACATATAAACACACAAAATACAAAAACAAGGAGAGAGCGAAGCTCCCAGGCTGCCATCGTCGGCGCCATCTTGTTGATATAAGTCAATCAATCAATCAATGACATTTTATTTGTATAGCACAACAGTCACCAAACTGCTTTCCATTAGTGCAAGAATAAAAACAAAAACCAGAATAGAAACAAATAAAAACAAACAACTTGACAACATTAGTAAAATCATGCAAAATAAAAAAAAATATGTGTCACAGTGCTGTTATGTGCTAAAAGCAGTTCTGAACAAATCCGTTCTTAACTTAGCTTTAAACAAAGACAAATAATAAAGAGTCAATTGAGTTTGATCCCAGTATTCTCTAAAAAAAGGCTTTAACATGCTTCAGGATCAACAGAACAGCGCTAGGCTGGTTTAAATCGTATTTGTATGACAGATTCCAGTTTGTTTATGTAAATCATAAATCTTCACACTCACAGGGTTACTTGTGGAGTATCACAGGGTTCAGTGCTTGGGCCAATTCCCTTTTATAATATATATATGCTTCCAATTAATAAAATCATCAGACAACATGAGATCAATTTCCATGGTTATGCTGATGACACTGAGCTATAAATATCCATAAATCCTTTGAATTTTCTTTTAAATTTGGAAATGACAGATTATCATCTATTGACCAGAGTCTTTGAAGCACAAACTGCTAAGTCAGTCACTTTATCTAAATGGGATTAAATAAGCCTACAGTAATAAAATAAACAAAATTTGTGTTCTCTTGATCAGGACAGGTCTCTTGTTCCTTCTTTCACCTCCGGAAATTTGCCAAAATTGGAAAGATGATTTTTTCCCCATTTTAGCTTCCCTTCACTGGCTCCTTGTTAAATCCAGAATATAATTTAAAATTCTCATTCTCACAATTAAAGCCCTTAAAAATCAAGCATTATTATGCATCAGAGATCTGATTGTTCCATATATTCCTAACAGAGCACTTTGCTCCCAGACTGCAGGTTTACTGGTGGTTCCTAGAGTGTCTAAGTAGAATGGGAGACAGATCTTTCAGCTCTCAGGGTCATCTCCTGTTGAACCACATTATCTTCTATTATTAAAAATATATTATTTTTAGTTATCAGCTCCTCTCCTGTGGAACCAGCTCCCAGTTTTAGTCTGTGAGGCAGACGCCCTGTCTACTTTTAAGGCTAGGCTTAAAACTTTCCTTCTTAATAAAGCTTATAGTTAGAGTGGCTTAGGTTATCCTGACCTATCTCTTTGGTTATGATGCTATAGGCTTAGACTGCTGGAGGTCATGATGATCACTTTCCCTCACTCTGCTACATTCTTCTACTACTCTCCAGTTGGGTGATTTTTTTACTGTGACTAACTGTATGTGCTCTCTTTCATCTTATAGACTTAAAAACTATTTAAGAGCTTATTTGTTTAGCTGCATTCCTTTCCTAGATGAAGCCACTACAGGAGACACTGCTCCCAGAAACATAAAAATCTCTCCTGGATCAGTGCTTCTGTGTTTCCTTTTTTATGTATATGGTCTGTCTTCTCACACCCCCAGTCGGACATGGCAGATCACAAAAGCCAGGTTCTGCTGTAAGTTTAATTCTTTTAGGTGAGTTTTTCTTTCCACTGTCGCTACATACATACTCGGTGTGGGGGATATCTGCAAAGTCAACAACATAATAGCCCCTAGGCCGGCGACGAAGGAGCCGGCGGTCAGGAGGTCGGCCGAGCAGAGTAGAGGACCCTCGGTCGTGAGGTTGGCCGAGCAGAGTAGAGGGCCCTCGGTCAGGAGGTCGCCTGAGCAGAGTAGAGGACTCTCCGTCAGCAAGTCGGGCAAAGTCCAAGGCTACGTTCACACTATAGCTTGAAGTGACCCAAATCCGATATTTTTTTGCCCGTATGCGACCTGTATCCAAACTTTTCATGACAGTCTGAACGACACAGATCCGATTTTTTCAAATGCGACCCAGGCCTCTTGGATATGTGGTCCTAAATCCGATACGTATCTGATCTTTTCAAATGCAACCTGTGTCTGTACGGCCAGGTCGCATTCATCTGACCTGTACATCATTGATACTCGACAAACGTCACTATTCTGGGTCCTGCTAGGCGCTCACATATGCACATAAAGGTTGCCTTTGTCATTTGAAAATTATGAATGAAGTCCGTATCATTAAAGCCGCTCACATCACTATCCCACCACTGCTGGCTTCGACTCCGAACCCACACGATTCTTCGTACCGACGACGCTGCCACTGCCCCACAAAATGCCATGGCCAAAAGCCTGCCTCTCTTTCTTTTCGATTTTCTTAAAAATACTGCGTTGTTAATATGCTGGCTCCGGTTGGAAAACAACTTCAAAATCGCTAAATACAGGCCAACATTTCCATCCATATTTACTTCCGCAAATACTAAGCATGCTCGCTACATGTGACGTCAATGCGTCGTCTACTGCGCATGCAGGACACTTGAGTTGGATGAATGCGTTCACACAGGAGATCACTACTAGGCACATATATTTGGAAATGTGAACGACCACGCAAAAAAATTGGATTTCACCAAAAAATCGGAATTGAGCATTAAGACTTGCAGTGTGAACGTAGCCCAAATGAGGGCTGAACAGGAGTCTAGGAGGTCTGCCGCGGAGCGTGGGAGACCCTCAGGGCAGGTGGTCTGGAGGTCTGCCGCAGAGCTTGGGAGACCCTCGGAGCAGGCAGTCAGGAGGTCGCCCGAGCAAAGTAGAGGACCCTCGGTAAGGAAGACGGCCATAGTCCAAATGAGGGCTGGGCAATAGTCTGGACGACCTGCGGCGGCTGAACAGGAGTTTAGGAGGTCTGCCGCGGAGCGTGGGAGACCCTCAGAGCAGGCGGTCTGGAGGTCTGCCGCGGAGCATGGGAAACCCTCGGAGCCGGCGGTCTGGAACCTTGACCGGCACTGGAACCTTGGGCCCAGGCTGGAACCCTGGAGGCTTGACGCCAGGCTGAGACTCTGGAGGCTGGAACGCTGGAGAGCGGTGCAGAAACTGCTGGAACACTGGAGAGTGGTGAAGAAGCCAGCAGAGCCCTGGAGATCTGCGGCGGAGCCCTGGATATCTGCGGCAGAGCCCTGGAGATCTGCGTCGGGACTGTTGAGGCTCTAGAGACGGAGGCGGTTCGCCCTCGAACCCCTCTTGGAACTCGGGAACAGGAACTGGAGGTGGTTCAACCTCGAACCCCTCTTGGAACTTGGGAACAGGAGCAACCCTCGGCGGAAGCAGGAGCCGAAAGCGCCAGCAGAACCCTCAGCGGCGACTGAAGCTGGTGCAGCAACTGAGGCATCTGGCTGACCTGCAGCGGAGGCTGGAGCTAGAGCATCGCGCGGCTAACACTCAGTGGCGTGAGTAGAACCTGAGGCATCCGGAAAAGCCTCAGAGGCAGGAGCAGAGGTGTCGCCGAGACCCTCAGAGGCAGGGGCAGAGGCGTCTGGCTGACCTCCAGTGGTGCTGGAGCGTCAGCAGATCCCTCAGAAGCTAAAGCTGAAACAGGCAAGAAGTTCCCTTTAATAATTTTCTGGCACACTGCCTCAATGATCTCTACGGTTAAGGAGCTCGAAGAGTAGCATCCCCGTTCAGCTTTCCAGTACTTCAACTGGTTATGGACCTCCAATGTCTGTTCAGGGGAGCCAGGAGAACCTAAGAGATGGAGAGCCAAGTCCGTGAGAATCTTGCCTCTTCTTAGCACCAGCATCATGAAGCTTAGTGAATATGGAGAGTATGTTGTAAGAACAGAAAATTCGACGGTGGCTGTGGCAGACGTGGATGGCTCTGCAGCGGTAGTTTCTTCTGTGGAAGGCTCGGTGGATGGTTCCCCGGCGGCTGCTGCGGATGGCTGGTGACCACGGCATGAAGAGGAGGATTGTGTACAGGAGCTCCAGGCTGCACAGTGGGAGCAGAGGATTCATTCTTCTGCCGGGAGCCACTAGGGGGCACTGGGTGATCACCGGGGCAAGGCTGGGAACCAGGAAGCGAAGTCGAGGACGCCAGGCAAGGGGAAGGAGTGTTGGCCAGACCCTCCAGGAAGGATAAGGAGGCACCTGTCCAAATCTCCACAACAGGAGGAACAGTGTCCTGACGGGGACTGCGTCTTCAGCGGGAGGAAGAGCAAACAGGAAACTCGGAGTCAGACGGCAGGCAGGAAGACTGTGGTGAAGGTGTAGAGCTGTCCCGAACTGGGCAGAAGAAGTGTGTGGCGCCCAACACAGGCTCCGATGATGAGGGGGGAGCTGTATGCCAGACTGTGGGCTTATGCTGGGAGGACAGAGAGGGAGTGTAGCGTCACGGACCGGTACCAGGTAGAGGAATCGCCAGTCTCGAGCCCCAGTACGGCGATCACTGCTCCTCCTCTTCTCTGGCTTGGCGAGCACTTTTTTCTGCTGCAGGCCAGAGATACTCCCATGGAGTGATCCTCTCCTCGCCCGCTGCTTGGTCCTTTTCTTGGCTGGTTCCTACTGTCAATGACGACGGTTTGGAGGCAGGATCGGAATGCAGAACATGGCGAGGAGGCCGCATGGTGAGTAGATGAAGTTTAATATGAAAAATGCACAGCAGACTTACAGGCAGGTAATCCAAGGGAACAGGTTCAGGAGGCAAACAGGAAACAAACCACTAGGAAGAACTCGGGAAGATACAGGGTGGTTAACGAGAGGAACCAGCGGGGAACAATGAAACTAGAGAGCTTATAAACTGAGGGAAGTGGAGTGTGGACCAATGAGAAAGAAAGGCAGGTAATCAGAAGAATAGTGAACAGGTGTGAGGACGACAGGGACACGAGGAACCTAACTGGACTAAATAATAAACCTAAAAATAAACGAACATATATAGTAAGCAACTCTAGAAAGAAACAAGTAACAAAATAAATCTAAGGTCATGGGGAAAACCTAACTGGGAAAAGTAAACATATGCAAAACACTAAGACAGATCATGGTATTGTGTTACCAGCAGTGGTAATGGAGGAGGGGAGTATACAAATTTATCGTTCATTTGTAACAAAAAGGAGTTTTAAGAGGTTTTTAACTGAAAAAGTACACCTCAAAACTTCATCTGTGCTGTCAGTTCATCAAGAATAAGCCTACTTTGAAATGTTCTTTTGGAGGTTTTGGAGTAGAGCTCCGATTACAGGCAGGTCTCGCTGCTAAGGTAAGGTAAAATAAGATAAGCTAACTGGGAAGTTGGAATAGGATTTCCCCACTGTCAGCCTGGCCAAAGTCGCTGAAGAAGGGCAGTAAGCAGATGTTTTCCTGTGTAGAAGGTGATGTATTTCCAAAAACGTTGTGACCAAAAAAATCCAAAAAACTATTGACTTAAAATTTTACATTTCAAACATGAACAAAACTGAACTTAAGCCAACCAAACTTAAAATAATGTGCACTCAGCTGCACTGACCTTGTCCTCTCCCCTTGAACTGCAAAATTCTTCTGCTTAAATAGTCTCTGCTGGTCAAACAAAATGGTCTCTAATGGAATATTCCAGATACCAGGTATTACTAAACATCACAATAATTTACTTGGTGATGCTCCTTCATGCTGATGACAAACACGCACATTTTAGTGTAACCATTAAATCATACAACAACAATATATTTAAAGCTAAGGCAAACATCAACCTAAAAGTAACTTTTAGCAAAATTCCACAGCTTCTCTTCCCCTTCTTACTTGGTTCCTTCCTGTGAAATTAGCTTTGTACAAGAAGCTATAAATACAGGAAGCGAGGAAGCATTGTCTCCATTTGTTCCTGGAGCACAGGTAAGTCAGGCAAGTGCATAACCAAAAATAAAATACACAGCTGCATTAAATAAACAAAAAAATAAACTTAACAAAACTGGTTAGACTTAATTTAAACCACGATGTTATAATAAATCTGTAAAAATGCAAAACAAATATACCCGGGATAGTAAATGTTTGCAGACTACAGGAAGAGGTATGGCTAAATCAAAACAAACAAGAATGTTAAGTGAAAATAATAAACTAAACTCTGGGCAATGGTGTTGTCACCCACTTTGTCACACCCACCAACCGCTGCTTGATCTCAGCCAGTAACTCTATAATTTCCCGCTGTTATCTGTTTCTGGTGGCTGAAAGCGTGTACAAAACATTTAATATGTAAGTGGTGAAAAACTGCAAGTACCAGAATATAAAATATAATATTTTTCGCCTGATATTTTAAAAATTTTAAGGTATGTAGGTATTATTTACTGTTTCCTCACAGTTCTGTAATATATTAATAGAGTATCCCTAATCAAACAGAGCACTTTCACTTTTCCTTGTAGGCCTGCATAAAAATATACATTTGTTTAAGATTGGCTTTTCATGTAAACCTAACTTAGTGTGAAGTCTTTATTATTTTTCAGTTTTTGTGCTTTTATACAGACAGCTTTGTAGGTGGAGAGACCACAGTTCCAGGTTTGGATGAAGTTTCCAATAGCTCCCATTGATCATCTACTCCACTGTCTACGTATCTTCTACTTTATATACATATTTGCTTATGATTAGAGAGTTAAGGTATCAATTTCCTGTACTTGATTGCTGATTATCTGTTTTTTGTGTTTTTGACATTCTAATTAATAACATTTTTACTAACAACATTTAATCTCTGTTTGTGGTGTAGATATCTGAGATGAGTACCTAATCATTATAATAATAAAAGAAAACTGTGTTAATCAGTGTTCAGTAGTTATTATAAATTAATCATGCAGTTGTAAAGCAACAACTCTGGGCTGATGCACGTTGGTAAATATTTTTATGTAAAATGTAAAATATTATGTAAAATGTAAAATATTTTTATGTAAAACTTTTCCTGGTCATGGAGTAATAATGCAAGAAATAATGGAAGGAATAATCAACCATCTAACTCTTAAGCTGCCCATCGTCTACTTTTATTTGTCAGTTAAAACAAAAAATTATTTATCAATTAATAGTCTTTTAAAGGGAGTAAAGGCAGATACATACAGGCTTCTCTCAGCTTTCTCCAGAGTCTCGAACACAGGAGGATAAAATAGAGCTAAATAAATTACTAGAAAGACTGGATTACATATACAGTAGGAGAAGGGACATTTGTGAGAGAAACAGGAATCAGTGGTAAGAGAAAGAAGAGAAAACTTTCTCTTACTTTTTAAAGTTAGAAAAGCTAAATTTAATACAGTTACTTATTCAAGTGGAACTGATGACTTGGACAATGCTTCTTAGGTTCTATCAAACTAACCTACTACCTTCAGAGACTTTATTAATGTAAATTGTACTTTTTGTAAAGCATGAGGTAAACATTAGTTCATTTATTCTGGTCCTGCTCGTTTACAAAACATCTTTATAGCAAACTTTCACGTTTTATTTCTGGTCACGTTTATCCTAAAGTTTTCTTCTCAAGACATTATGTCTTGTTTGGTTACACAGTGATTGACAGTAAACTAAATTCTCACTTTTATGTTATTAACCTACTAAATGTACTATATTCAGATTCAGCAGTCATGAATCCAAATCTCACTTAATTAATTTGTACAGTATTAACACCCAATCACTCAGTCAAGCTGGTATTGTTATTTCTTTGGTTCCGATGAGAAACTGAGTTCATTGTCTTCAAAGAAGCCATGTTAGAAGCTCAATTAGTTTGAACTGTAACCCAGACTACACACTGTTTATTTGAAAGAATGCTTTACAGAACAATATCTCCGTTATATCCAAAAAATAATAATAATAATAATAATAATTGGGATGTTCCAACTGAACATTTAAAACAAACCAAATGTCATTTTTTAAAATACTTTGTTAAAGTAATGAAAATAGTTACACTACTTTGACATTTTAAATTGAGTAACTTTTCTTTTTAATCAGGTACATTTTTAAACTAACCTAAAAATCATTGACAGTGTAAAATGAAGCATTTGCTTCCATGTCAACTGTGATGCGTTACAAAGAACAGTGTGTAGTCTGGGTTACAGTTCAAACTAATTGAGCTTCTAACATGGCTTCTTTGAAGACAATGAACTCAGTTTCTCATCGGAACCAAAGAAATAACAATACCAGCCTGACTGAGTGATTGGGTGTTAATACAGTGTCTACTCAGAATGCAACCTGAAAAAAACTCTCCTGCTATTAATATTTGTGGCTAGATGATGATTATCAGATCAGTTCAGATATTATTTTCAAAGCTAAGGAGGCAAATTATTATGACCACTCACCCAGTTGATAGATCACAAATAAACAGAATTGTCACATCTGAATGTATTCTCACATTATGAATCCTTACTTCAATCACTTCTCATACCAGCAATGGTAGAAAACGGGTTTGGCAGACAAATGTGTAAGAAAGCTTCTTTCCATGTATACGCACATACATGTAGATGTATATAATGTGAAACACAACGATTGATTCGATGTTGACTTTTCTTTTCATGATTCCTAGTGAACTATGAACAAAGGGGAGATTCTGTGTGCAGCCAAAGACTGTGACAGGAAGATTGTACCCTGTGCGAGTCGGTGCAACTACCAAGACAATGAACCAGACAAATAATCTCCACACTCCCACAAGCATCCTCTGACATCCTGACAGGCTCACATGGCACTCCACAGTCACTCGCACATAGAAACAAAGGCTCACCTCCCAGCGTTGAGGAGTCCAACGTCTGGTCCAGAACAGATATCTTCCAGAATAAAAGCTTCATCACAGCTGGACATGTTAATGTGGGTCAAATTGGGCTTGCACACATCTAACCAGTAGGGTGTATGTTGCCCAGTGGACAGTTGAAGGATGTCCGTGATTAGTGCTGTTACACACAGGCCGAAGATATGGACGCCTGTACAACAGAGTGCATTCAAATTATGTGATAATGTGCAACTTCAATACCTGCAGCTTTATACATATAGTGTTATATTATTTTATTATAGTGTTACTGTTAAACATGTTGTTTTCTTTAGTTGTTGCTGTTTGCATCACTTTTTCTCATGTTGGAAAAAAAGCTCAGCAAGCTGATAAAGAAAGCTGGCTCAGTTCTGGAGACTCTAGAACCTCTGGAGTTGATTGTGCAAAGAATGATTTTTCATAAAATGAAGAACAATATAAACAACTGTGAGCATCCTCTTCATCAGACTGTCGTACAACAACAGTGTCGTCAGTCAGAGACTCCTTCAGATCTGCTGTAAGACAGACCTCTACAGGAGATCCTTTCTGTCCACAGCCATCAGCATCTACAACAGCTCTTTGAAGAAAATGTAAATTAGGAGTTATGACAATGTTTAATTTCCATCTGGAATTTCATAAAGTAATTTTCGAATTTTAAATTGAATTTGACAGTTTTTGATGTTTGATATCACATTTTCTCTATAATTTCAAAAACGCTCAGCTACTAAGACAGTGGAGAATTTTCCTCTTCACTGACGCTACATGCATGCTTAGTATGAGGGATTGCTGCAAAGTCAATACAAGCAACTGTCCACTGTCGCTACATGCTCATCAAGGAGGAGTGAATGCAACAAGTCACTGACTCGATGCAATCAGCTGGGTTTCTTTGTAAAGTGCCTTGAGACAACATGTGTTATGAATTGGCGTTATATAAATAAAACTGAATTGAATTGAATTGAACTTCCGACCAGCCACTGTTGTTTTTCTCTGCCTTATAATGGTTTTTAATCAGCTGTACAATGCATGTATTCTCCCACCTATAAAGCGGAGAGCTCTGCGAATGTAGGAGTTGAAATTACAGCCTGCAGCATTGATGTTGGCCTCAGTCTGAGTTGATGATGACCTCCTGGACAGATAACAGTACAGGATGGCTTCTCCTATCAGGATCTACACACACACACAGAAAATGTTTGCAAACCAGAATTATACTAATGCTGACAAACCACACTGTTAAGATGGAAAAAAACACCTAAAATAAACACTGATCACTTTTGGTACTATATGTAAATATGTTTTAGAAAACTAAACAGGATACTTCATGCACACCCTTATTAAACTAATACATATCTTCCTTTTATTGCAATGGTGTAGGAGACAATGCCATCAGAAAATATCTGATTCACCGTTATGGAGCCAGGACCAGCTTTACTGATGAAAAACACAAATCATGAATTACAGTTCAAATATTATCTAGTCATACCACACATTTAAGTGGGTCCGGTAATATGGAAGCCGAAAGCTTCCGTCACACTGTTACGTTCTACGACATTTCTCTGTCCCTATACTGGCCTTTAAGTGCATGGTAGGATGTGTACTAGTGTTTAAGAACAAACAAAAAAACCCAGAATACAATTATTCCTAAAAATAAAAAGCTACTTCAAAAGCTTCAAAAGAAGCTTCAAAAGAAACCAAATATGCTGACAGGAATAAATGCATGTTTTAGATGATAACAAAAATGCTTTCATAACTTCTGGGTCAGACAAACACTTTGGAAACTTTTACTGCTGAGTTTTATACTTAGTTTAATAAATTGTATTCAAACAAATGTACATATTCCACTTGTATTTTATGCTACTACTTATACCGTCAGTTACACAGTAATTACAAAGTCTGGAATAATTGTGAAAATGGATTACAAAATTTAGCTTTCACTCAAATTTAACCCCATAGCAATGTTTCCATTTTAGCTCAGCACAAACACTTCCTGATGATTCAAATCCAATTATAGTTTTCTGTTGTACACATAAACACAATAATGGTTAGTTACACGGGTGGAAATAACAAAACAAACTGCCAGACAATTTTCTTTTACTCCTAAAGCCTAACTCTACGCAGTTATCATAATGTTATCCAAAAAAACAGATAAAAACATTATGGCGCAGTACTAACTAACATGCAGTATAAAACAATTAAACTGTCAGAACAGATTTACTATAAATTCTTTATCAGAGGCCAAAGCAACTGTGGTGGAAATTAAACTTTTAAATAATCTTGTTAGACAACCAGTTGGTTATAGTCAGATTAAATATTTATTATCTGTTGCAACAGAAGAGTGACAGACCAAAACCATCAGCTTTACAATGGCACTCTGAAAACATAGTTACCACTCTGCCCTTATATACATCCCCAGGACCCCCCTTCCCTGCAACCACACACACAAAGCCACACATCAAACGGGGAATGTGGTAACCCTTTGAACACCAACATCCTATCTCTAGAACTACACTTGCCTCCCTAAACCCTGATGACTTTCTCAATAACCCCTAGGTCCTCTATTGCACATGCGCAGATGCCCTCAGGTCACACTCCAGCTTAATCTTACTGACAAATATTTTCTAAGGATATATAAATGTAGGTAATCATAAAATTCTTTTACAGCTACACATCAGTCAGGTGAATACAATTCCAGTGAAAAGTTCGCATCCACTTATAAATTGTGAGATAAACACCATAATAAGTTAAATATGTAAGTTGAGTTGCTTTTATGGGCTAATGACGGTGTGCTAGTTTAATTAGCCACTTTACTCTGCATTTAATTAAACACCCTTACAAGTTTTTACATCATTTATTTCAATCAGTAAGACAAGTAGCTGTTGTTTCATCTGTTATTGAATGTAGCATTAATTTAAGCCGTAAACAACCCCACAACATAAGGAAGAAACTGTCAATGTCAGGAAAATGGCTAGTATATTCTGGAGAAAATCCTGGATGATTTTTTTCAAATGGTACATAAAGCAAATATATATAAAGAAATTCTATTACTAATGCATACCAAGATGTTCCAGCACTTTACCATGGCCATAGATAATAATTAATCATTTGCATTGTCTGCAGTCTTTGAAGTTATCTGTTAGATAACAAGAAAAAAGAAAAAACTAAATCTGTCACTTTTCTAAAAAATACTTTTCATATTAGATTAACTGTTTCTGCTACAAACTCACTGGGGCTCATATATTTCAGAACCTGTTGAGAATTCATTCTTCAGTTTGCCTGAAAGTGTATCATCATAAGTGGTTGTGGTTTTAATCTCACTGTAAGATGTTACATCAAGAGGTGTAGACTTTAACTTCTCTGGTGAATCAGTGTAACTACTGGTTAATAAAACCAGTAGTTAACTTAAGTGTTTGAAATTTATTAGCAAGATGTAATGTCTGTGTTACTTACTGTGACTGTTGGAGCTGCAAAGGCCAAGCTGAAGAGCAATGGGAGTGGGCAGACTTCCTGTCTTGGCAGGATGTAGGGCAACGATAGGCTGCGGTCATTACAACTGTACCCAGAATGCACTGGCTGGAAAATATCGGTCAGCTCCAGAAAATAAAGACTGACAACAGAGGAGGCCAGGATGGGGAGCTGCAACATGGAGGGAAGACCAGAACAAAAATCGTTAAGGCATTTTTTTTGGTATCATGATCACTACAGTGTTATTTACTTAAACATGTATTACGTTCACCATTATGCAGCATAGAGATGAGAATTGATGAATAATTTTTTCACAGACATAGGGTGTTCATCTGTATTGCCAGATGGAGATTTTTTTTTTATTTATTTTTTTATAATTTTTAGGCTCTAGCAGCCTTTAGTATATTTGGACAGTAATGAGACAGAAAATTGCTTGGAAAGAGCGGGTAAGGGAATGCAGGAAGAGTCAGTGAGGATGAAAACATGAAGAAGTCTCTTTGGAAAAAAACATCTAACATATTGTGCAACCTATGTTTTCTTACCTATATGATTATACGATATTTAAAGAGTAGGAGACTTTCAGTATATAGCTGCAAAAGCCACACTAAAAACTCACATGATGAATTAACAAGATCATTTTTAAAGGCTGAGACCACAGCTTTGAAAAACCACAGAATGCTTCATCTAGGAGTCTCTTCCTAGATGAAGCATAGAGAAACGATTCACTCGATAGGTCACACACTGAGTAAATGAGCCAATCCAGTTAAATCAAGCTGATTTGGACTACAGTAAGCATATGAACAGAATATGTCAGACTGCAACTAAGGCTAACATTTTCTACTTTTCCTTCGTACTGTGTCTAATAAACATGTTATCTCGTTGTTGTTGGTGGATTTAATGCATTATGATCAATTATTACATTTTAGAGCAAGAAAATTCCAAAATCTAAATTTATTTATTAAACATAAAAACATATATCATACTTTTCATTGTTTTTTGAAACAGTATTTCCTTCCTGACACAAAAAGAGCTATTGAGACATGACCCCCAAAAACACATTTGCAACAATCCTATAGATAATGACGTCTCGTATAGCACCGGATAACTATTGTTGTGCACAGAAAAGGGATTTTTCTCTTTACAGAAAACAAAACTGACTATCAGGAATATCTTGAGTAGATGTGTCGTCATCTATTGGAAACAAAGAAAGACTCTCAATGCCAGAAGCGTAGATTAGCTTCATGAAGGTAAATAGGTAGGAGAAGAAGCGTATTTCTCCTCAGAACAGGACATTATGGTCAAGAATTGTTTTTCCATAAATGGCCTGGCTTTGAATAAAAAGGTTGGATTAATATTTAAATTACATAAAACTTTTTCATTATTTTCTTCCTACTTGCCCTTGTAATAGTGGTCAAAAACTGCTGAGGACCAATTTTGCCATAAATAAGAATACATTCAGAAAAAAATACATGAATTAATGAATTAATAAATGAATTACTCATCCAATAAATAGTTAGAAAAATGAATTAATGTACCAAGAAATGCAACAAATAAAAAAAAATGTATTCAATAAATGATCAAATATCACACATTAATTGATATTTCAATTTCAATCTTTAGCTGTTGTATTTGATCTCTGCACACTTATTCTTGTTTTGTTTTTTAACATCTGTCATAATTTTTTTCTTAACTTTTATCAGATGTGAATTTATTCCTATATTATTTCACTAGCTCATTTATTTTATTTATATGGACTCCCTAACAAATTTATTTACAAAAAAAACGTTTATTTTTAAAGAAATTTTTAGGTTGTTTATTTATTAAACATAGATGTATTAATAATTCATGTATTAAATCATTTTTATTTAAATTGTTAGTATTTTTATCATAAATCACAAATGAAAATCACTCACCGAGGCTAACACTTCTATAGAAAAGGTGAGCGGAGTTCATGTGCATGTAAACCAATCTAATGTTAGGGTTTACTGAATGTCATATAGTAGCAGTTAAAATTATTTTATGATGTACTTTAGCATAGAAAGCAAAACAGTAATTTAACAAAATATTTTTATGTATGTTTTTAATATACATCTAATTCAAATTTCATTTAGATTCCCTAATTTAATTACTTAATGAAGTAATACATTGAGACCTTTAAAATATATTGGAAAAAATATGTATTTCTCTAATACATATATTTCCAATTTTATTCAAATAATAAGATATAACAATGTGTTAAATAATGTATTAATTTGGGGGATTTGTGTATTTATCATGTATTAAGATGTTAAATAAAAATACATTTTCTGCTAGTAATAGAACACCAAGGGTGGTGGCCCATCTAAGATTTTCTTGTCCTGGGTCCATAACTAGGAAAGTATTGGAATCTAGGCTTTAGGGGAAGGAATAACTGAAATCTGAAGGACAAAGAGTTTATGCCACAGCCACAACAGTTGCTTTTAAGCAGAGTCAGCAGCCAGACCATTGAGGCGACTGGATGGTTAAGCTATCTCGGGTGTTACAATGTTACTGTTTATGTGCCTCTATCAGTACAAAGGTGCTTTGTTACGTTCACAAATCTCACTGTTAATTAAATCATTGATTGGTCTCTCCAAACCTTTACACATAATTAGCTCCAGCAGCAATTCTTTTATCCTCCAATATCTGAGCCAAACGTTAAAGGGAGTGTTTTACTGGAGCTAATGTTTGATTGTCTTCTTCTCTTCATACCCACCAAATGAGTTGTATTACCTGGAATGAGCTGCATGTTTTTGTGGAAACTAACTGCAGACAGAGCATTTTAAAGTAACAATGCTGCTCAGCACAAGAGCAGAAATTAGTAGAGGTGTCCCGATACCAGTTTTTCCCAGACCGAGTACCAGTACTTCAGTTTAGGCACTTGCTTCCAGATACTGATACTGAGTGGTTAAGTTGGTACTTATATATCACACAATAACTTTTGAAGACACATTTATTTAGAACATGGTGGCTCTTTTTTATAGGCCTACAGTCCCTCTGACTGTATTAACAAATCAAAAATACCTCATCACATACATTATTGCATACATTTAAAATGAATTGAAAAAAATGCAAGTTAAATTTACATTTTTTACAAGTTTTTTGCAAATAGCAAACATTTCAATTAAAACGCAAACTGGAACACGTTTAAGAAATTCTAGCACCACAGGCTTCATTTTCAAATATTTAACAAGAATTCACTAAATAATAGGAATAAAGTGTAATATTTTTCGGTTCAAAGGTAAATGGAACAGTTATGGCAAATCTCAGAACCATAGAGCCATATACAAGGTTTTTACAGTGAGCTTACATATTATGCTTACATGTTTGTTTATTCTGCAAGCAAGAAAAAGGCAACATTGAAGTTACTGCTACAACTGCTACTTATATTAGTGCTGTCTATGATTGCTAAGACATCTTTGGAAAAGTGAGAGGGAGGTTTTTTAATGAAAAAAAGCTTCTTAGCATTATCAGCTGTGACCATGTTTCTTTTATTTTCTATAATATGTGACACTGAGCTAAAAAGCCTTTCACTGTCTACACTAGTGCATGGTGCTGAAAGGTATCTTTTCCATTTGCGTCAGAATGGAAAAACCACACGTTGTTAACCACCCATTACTGCAATGCTTTATTCTGTCAAGACTTTATGGGCTCCTTAATGCATGTTTCTACCTGTATGACAGGACCCAGTGGTGTACTGCTCATTGTTGCTGATGTTTGCTCATGTGCTAGTTCCTCAAATACGCTGTCCAGAGTGAGACTGTATTTGGCCTGCGTGTTGTGTATTTTTTTGGCTGCTGGTTCCTCCACATCTTGCTGCTTCCCAGCCGCTCCTTCTACTCCTCATCCCCTGTGTCCATCCTATATCTTCTGCAGCTCTGTGATCACATTATTCTTGGCAGTGATGCTTGAGAAAAAATATTACTTTCAAACCAATCCACTTAAATAATGCAAAAGTTCAACAGTTAAGATTTTTGAGTTAACCATAATGAGAAATTTCATTCTCCTTGTCTTTTTTTCTCCCTGAATTAATCAAAAAACCCAAACATTAATACATTTTACAGTATTTACCTTGAATCGAGGACCGCTATGCAGCACAATGAAATTTTTTCTGAGTCGCAGAACAAAAGATACGACTGTAACTGCGGTACTTTGAATCCCAGATGATCGCCAGAGGCGGTGCTTCAAGCACTGAATGATGATTCTTGCCCATTCAACAACAAAGTCACCTGTAACTTACCGGTGATCACGTGAGTCTATATAGTCACATCTCACCAGGAGCTCAGTCCCGACAAGATTCTCTCGAGCATGCGGAGACCGCTCTGGCGATCATCCGGGATTCATAGAACCGTAGTTACAGTCATAACCTTCATTCTATTTCATCTGTACTGACCACCAGAGGCAGTGCTTCAAGCACTGGATGACGTATATCAACAAAAATGAAACCCACAGGAACATGGCAGCAAAAGCACCCACCTCAGTGGGACACAGAAGGTGGTTTCTCCAGGACGCCCTTTAGGTGACGGGGCGTGACCACGTTCATCCTGTAGAACCTGGCAATGGTACTTGGCACCGTCCAGGAAGCTGCCTCACAAATGACCTTAGCTGCACCCCGGTCATAGCAGCCCATGAGGTGGACAGGCTTCTAGTGGAGTGGCACCGCGCACCAACTGGCATGGCCTGTTCCAAAGAGTAGACCACAGAGATCACCTTCACAATCCAACGCGCCACCCGCTGACGCTAACAGACAAAGAGGCTGTCTGTCTGCCGAATGGTTGCTGTGGAGCGGACATACGCCTCAAGGGGCAAAGAGGCTCAGAGGGATTGAAACGGGAAAGCTGGAGCAGCAGTGCACTGCCAGCCATTGCAGGCACCTTCGGAACAACGGAGGCATTAGTCCACAGTGTAACACCGGAGCCATCCGGGTTCCACTGACAACATGGCTCAGAAACAGACAGAGCATGCAATTGTCCCACCCGTTTTGCAGAAGCCATGGCCAACAGGAAGGCGGCCATGGGAGGGAGAGCCACTTGAAATCCACCCCCTGTAATGGATTCAAACAGGGAAGACTGAGGGGCTGCAAGCACCAGCGACAGATCCCATGCAGGGGCCACAGGGCACCTGGGTGGACACAAGCACCTGGTACCCCTCAGGGAGAGCGTGACATCCCTATGCCGGCCAACAAGTCAAGTCAAGTCAAGTTTATTTATATAGCGCTTTTCAGCAACAAGGCACTCAAAGCGCTGTACATGAGGAAAAACATTACAATGATACAGAAAATCAAACACAGAAAAACAAATCAAATGACATTAATAATCCTTGGGAGTTTACTGGTAAGAGCTGGTTCTAATCCAGTCTTTCTAAAAGAGGTAATTAGATCCTTAAGTCCTCTGTGGTGAGGAATTCATCCTGTGCTAGAAGAAAAATGACAATATTAATCCTTGAGGTTGCTGGTATGAGGCAGTTGTGGTCCCATCATTCAAATAGTAACAGTCATTGGCACTCACTGAAGTCTAAGTAGAGAAGCTGGGTCACTGGTATAAAACATTTTTAGTCCAAACTTTTTAAATACTAATAATGTTTGGCTTTTACTGGTATGAAATTGTTGTAATACAATCCTTCTAAGAAATCTAAAAATATCTGGTCATTGGTGTAAAAACAGCTTTAGTCAAATTTTCAAATACTAATATTTGGCTTTTGCTGGTAATCCTTCTGAGAAATCTGAAAATCTATGAAAAGTAATGAAATCACACATTTAGGTAAAGTAAGATAAAAAACCTCAGCAGGGGTAAGCAACACATACATAAGTAAAGATTTAAAGCGACACATACAAAACAACATCATTCAGGGGATCCGGTGAAGGCGGTGTGAGGGGGTGCATATGTTTATCTTGGGCATGTGTGTGTGTGCATGTGAGTGTGTGCAAGTAAGTCCAAGAAGTCACAGAGGCCATTGTCCTTGATGGTACGTTGGAATGTTCATCAACCGGCCACACAGTTCTGAGCAGGTCCACAGATGTCCTCAGGAAAGGGAGGGGCCAGAGGGAGCAGAGCATCTTGTTTACATGACATCCAGGAGAAGTTGAAAATAGCCGGCCACACAAGGGAGCCAGATTCAGATAACAACTATTGTTTTGGGTCAGGCCGACTCTTAGTTTTCCGTCTGCCTTGAGAGTCTCCCTGGTGCTTCTCAATTGTGAATCCAAACAACCAAATTCCAGGTCCTTTACGCCATATCCGAGCGAACAACTTTCTCCAAGATTTATCCCATTTCATCCCTGAATCCAGGAACCGCAACCTGCCTGCGACCCTGTGTAAGGATCACATCCAGTCTGCGATTCAGGGGAATGGCCACCACATACACACTTAAGGTGGAAGGGAAACACCCCAGATCTAGCAACCCTTGAAAAAAGGGCAGCAAATGGGAGACCCTGGGCTCCAGTCATGGTGTGGCCCACCCTGCCCCCATAGTGGGAGAAGGCAGAGCCTGACCCTGTACAGCCCAAAGCCAGAGCTGCAGGCAGCTCGTAAGGGGGTGGAGAATCCGGCCCCCCAGCTGGGAGAAGAGATCCCTTCTGGAGGAGAGACGCATCGGCGAGCCGGAGCAGCCTGTGCAGCAGAGGAAACTAGGTCCCCGTTGCCCAAAATGGGGCAACCAACAGAAGTCTGTGCCGCTCCTGGAGAACCCACAGGAGTGTCTGGAAGATCAGGGCGAATGAGGAAAAGGCATAGAGAAGGGCCATTCGTGCGCCAGTGCGTCACAGCCCAGAGGATCGGGATTGTCCGTCAGGAAAACTAGAGGTGACAGTGAACTGCATTCCTGGAGGCAAAGAGGTCCCCCTCCGCTCTGCCGAAGGTCACCCAAATGCGATTCACCACCTCTGGGTGAAGCTGCCTTTGCCCCAGAAGCGGTACCTGCTGAGACAGAAAATCCACTGCCATATTCTGCGGTCCTGGAATATTGGCCGCCCTGTGTTAATAGACAGTTTTCTCCTATTCACAGCTTAGATGAGCACATCAGACAGTCTGCTTTTTTAGTATCCTCTGTGTTTACCTTAAAATATCTCTAAACCACAGACATTTTGGCGTCCTACCGCCATATTATTTTTTTCTTGTTCTTCTGGGTTTTTTTGGAGGGTCAGCAAATAACCTCTTCGTGTACTAGCCCCACCACCTGGTATGGAGTGTGGTCCAACCTTTAAAGTTGCAGCACAGCCCAATCCAGGAGGAAATTTAAGCATCACAATAATTAAGTAAGTAATCATCATAATGACAAATTACAGACTGACCACAGAGATCCTAAATCTCTGGGCAGGGTGCTGGTCTGTCAGGCCTAAGAGTTGTTTTGTTCCACCAGAGTCTCAGACAAATGAACAGGATATAACGGTCTAACTGCCGTCGATGTCTTAGTGTATATCAGTACTTTCCTTCCAACCACCAAATGTGTAGCATCCGCATAAACAAAATGCCTCCCACAATAATATAATTTGTTAATACCTTATTTTACTGTCTTTCAAATTCTGATGAGAGAAATACTAAAAGCTGTAAAACACAGCAATGCTATGACCACTTGTAGCTATTTTCAGCCAATCCCTCTCTAAGTGTAAATCCAGTGAAGGCCTCATAGGTTTGTTAGAGACCATTAATAAACAAACAGGATCATAAAGACCAAGGAACACAAAGGACAGGTCAGAGAGAAAGTAGTGGAGAAGTAGGACTATGTTATTAAACAATATTCCAAGCTTTGAACGTCTTACAGAGCCCTATTTCTTCCATGATCTAAAAATGGAATGGCACAAACCTACCAAGACATGGCTGTCCACCTAAACTGACAAAGAAAGCATTAATCAGGAAGCAGCCAAGAGTCAACTGCTAACTCTGGAGGAGTGCAGAGATGGGACATATGGGACAATCTGTTGTCAGTACAACTGTTAGCCATGCACTCAACAGATCCACCCTTTATAGAAGAACTGTGAAGAAGGTAAACACATCCTCCACACAATGAAACTACATTGTCCTGTGATGATGATGGGAATAGTGAAGCTACAGGACAATACTGGAAAAGAAAACAGTTTGAGGCCACAAAACACTTGAGACTGGGGCAGAGCTTCACCTTGTATCAGGATGATGATAGAAACAAGTTTTCAGAAGTGCCTCATCCAATCTGAATAAACTTGGAAGTTTTTATGAAAAGAAGAAAGATCAAGAGTCTGTACAGGTGCAAGGCATATACACCAAATGTCTTGCAACAGTAATCGCAGCAAAAGGTGGATCTACAAACTTTGGACTCAAAGAAATTTTAATACAAATGCACACCACACTACTCATGTATTTTTTATTTATAAGAGATGTTTAAAACCATGTGTCCACTTTACACTTCTGCACTGCATTATTTTTGCTGATCACAAAAAAAGTTGGTGATTGTCACAGTAAAAAATATGAACATGTTCAAGGTATTCCTCTTCCAGAAAAAGGCACTAAAGGAGCTACTTGTGCCATTAACTCTACTTTCTCTAATTCTCTAATTTACTCCTGGATTAGTGCTTCTCAAATCCTCAGTTGGTCAAGGCAGATGGCTGCTCACACTGACCCAGGTTCTGCTGGAGATTTCTTCTTGTTAAAGGGGGCGTGTTCTTTCTGCTGTCACTGCATGCATGCTCAGCATGAGGGATTGCTGCAAAATGATTGACTCAAAGCAGTCTACTGTCCCCTATCACCACATGCTTGTTTAGGAGGAGTGAATGCTGCAAATCAGTGACTCAATGCAATCGGCTGGGTTTACATAATATAAAACTTTTCTTTTACCAATTTGAATAATAAACGGAACCTAACTGCATTGTTTGATAACTAGAACCAAATTAGAATTTATGTAATGAATCTGTCTGTATGATTGGACTGAACTATCTTAAATCCATAAGCCTCAAGTATGCAAAGTCTCCACTCTCCTACTCCAACATCATGTCTAGTCCATTAACATTTTGGACTGCTGTAATGTAACACACAGAATCCTAAAAATGTCTTATGGCAATATTAATTTAATTTAACAGGTTTTTATCTTGAGTGTTTTTGTTGTTGTTGAATTTAGATGAAAGTAAGAGATGCAATGAACATTGAATTAATCATGTTTAAATGTGAAATAGGATCAAAACTCATCAGAGTAACGTGTTGGTTTATAAACTGTGTTTGTTGCATGTGGTCAACATTATGCTTTTAAGTAAGTCTAAGGAACTCAATTTAAAATGCCCCACAACCTGGGAAAGTTCTTGGAGTAATTTCTGAAGAACATAAGATTCAAAGATCCTCAGTTTCAATAGCTTTATGTAAGTATAGGTTATGCAATTGTGCTAACCTTTCAGGAAACCACCAAAACCACAGCTTGCAACTAACTGCAAACTGCTGGAAAACCAGGGTTACTGTCTATAGAAAACACAGTTTTACATAGCCTAGGGCTGAGAGGGTACTGATCAAGAAAGAAGTCCCTGCCACCTTCAAGGGCAACAAAACTTAGCTGCTAACCACATGAACCAGCTAAACGCTTTCAGGAGGAAAGTTGTATGGTCAGCAAAGACAAAAGCAGAAACCTCTGCAGGTAAAGAGAGAGCAGAGATATAGGATAAACCTACAGTGTCCATTAAATATGACATCAACAGAACATTATGCATAATAAAATTGACATTGAACACAATTGCATTTATAGAACTTTGGACATCATCCATGAGGACTGTGATACAGCGGTTACCCAAAAGCAGAAAATACAGCCAAAAAACACACAGTGCTGTAAACTGTAGGCCACATCCGCTTGATCTTTATAAGCTGCCTGTTTTACATGCCCATGATCTCTTAAGATTAACTTGCATGAGGTCAATGACAAACTGATCCAAAACTAGGGGGTTTGTGGTGGTGTGTTTATTATGAAATGATTATTTGAAAGGGGTTACAAACTGCTATACATGACCAAAATGACAAGAAGGATGTTTGGAGCAGGAAAAATTAGCCTTTCAAACCTAACACTACACTTACTGTTTCACACTCAGTGGTACTGGTCCAGTGCACAAGGTGGACAGATTTTTTTTGGTTCAGGTTCACTGGCCACACCCAGGCTTGTTTAATGCCAGTCCTGCTGAATCAAAATACAACTAAAATAGAACCTTTCTGACAAAATAAAGTAGGCTAAAACATACCTTAAATTAACACTTGCCTAAAGATGAGAAACAACGCCAGTGACTTTTATCAGTCTTATATGGTTTACAAAACATTTTCTAAGGCCTCAAGATTCCAGCAAATCAGTCAGAACCATTACCCATAAATTGAAAGAAAACATGGAACAGTTGTGAAACTTCCCAGGAGTAGCCAGCCTATCAACATTACTGTAAGAGTGCACTGATGATCCAAAGGAGAGTCCCAAGGAGAAAACCAGCACTAACAAAAAAGAACACAAAGACCTGTCTCACGTTGCCAAAAAAAAACAAACAACAAACTATCATGATCCCCAAGACTTTGGGAAAATATTTAGAGACTGATGAAACAAAAGAGGAACTTTGTGGAAGGTGTGTGTCCTCTTGGATCTGGTGTAAATTTAAAATAGAATTTCTGAAAAGGCACATTATACCAACAGTCAAACATAGTGGAAGTATTATGAGCATCTGGGGCTGCTTTGCTGCAAGACCTGGAGGGCTTCCTGTATTTGATGGAACCATGAATTGTCCTCTAATGGAAACCCTGAAGGAGAATATCCAGCCATTAACTAACAACCTTAAGCTCAAGCACACTTGGGTTATGCAGCGGAACAATTATTTGATAAACACCAGAAACCCATCCGGGGCTGTACGGTGGCGCAGCTGGTAGCACTGTTGCCTTGCAGCAAGAAGGTCCTGGGTTTGACTCCTGGCCGGGGGTCTTTCTGGATGGAGTTTGCTTGTTCTCCTTGTGGGTTCTCACCGGGTACTCCGGCTTCCTACCACAGTCCAAAGGCATGACTGTTAGGTTAATTGGTCTCTCTAAATTGACCTTAGGTGTGTGAATGAGTGTGTGCATGTTTGTGTGTTGCCCTGCGATGGACTGGCGACCTGTCCACGGTGTACCCCGCCTCCCGCCCATAGACAGCTTCCCCACGACCCACTATGGAAAAAGCAATATAGAATATGACTGACTGACAGAAAGCCATCCTATGAATGGCTAAAAGAAAAAAAAAGCATTTGGAGTGGCCTAGCTAAAGCTGGACTTAAACCCAACTGAGAAGCTGATGTGGCTTAATTAAAAATATTTTGCAAGGGAGAGTAGGCCAAAATTCCTCCACAGCAATGTAAAATACTAATTTCCAGTTTCATTTATTTTATTTGTTTATTTTACAGGGACAAACATATTTAACATTGCTTCATAAAAAAGTAGTAGATGCTATGTATACAGGTTTCTAGCAATATATAATTTGGAACCTCTTTATCTGGTTTAATTCTTCCTGTTTATAATAAATTTTTCATGATCTGAAAAGCAAAAAGAGGAAATTTGTAAGGAGGGAAATACTTTTTCATGGCACTCTATTTTAGATAAACTTTATTTGCCTTTGGGACCAATAAACAATGAGAGATTTGCCTTTCGGACATCACAGGAGACACACCAAGTTACATCTGAATTTGGTCATGGTTGCTCAACTTTCAAACATACAGTATTATTTAACCCCCAGTTGGTCGTGGCAGATGGCCGCTCACACTGAGCCTGGTTCTGCTGGAGGTTTCTTCCTGTTAAAAAGGAGTTTTTCCTCTCCACTGTCGCTACATGCATGCTCAGTATGAGGGATTGCTGCAAAGTCAACGCCAGTGACTGTCCACTGTCTCTACATGCTCATCCGGGAGGAGGGAATGCTGCAAGTCACTGACTGGATGCAATCTGCCGGGTTTCCTTAGATAGAAAAACTTTTTATCCAAATTGAATAAATAACAGAATCTGACTGCACTGTTCAATGATTAGGATTAATTGGAATGTATGTAGCTGACTTTTGTGAAGTGGCTTGAGACGACATGTGTTGTGAATTGGCGCTGTATAAATAAAACTGAATTGAATTGAATTGAATTGGTCTCCTAATTCATTGTACAAAAAGTTTTGCCACCATTGAGCTTTACCTTCCTAACCTCTTTAATTTGACATGTATTATTTTACTGGTGTTGACAAAATGGGAGTAAAATAAAGGTGAACTGATCCAATATACCAAATCAAACCAATAATTTTGAGATGTGTTACATTAATATATTGTTCAGATTCAGATTAAAAAGTCTGATTAGCAACAACAACAAAGACCACACAGAGTACCAGTGAGCTTGACTAGATGGGCTTGTGGTGTGTTGTTAACTAATTATCTCTATCAAATTCATGTATATTCTCTCAATACTGAAAATCTGATTTTTACCAGGTAAACAGCGATGGCAGCTCCCAGTAGCCAACCACAGTACACGTCCACAGGGTGGTTTCTGAACTGAATGATCCTGGTTAATCCAGCCAGGATGGCCAACATGACAAATGAGAAGACCAGCAGAGGCTTCAGCAGCTTGGCTGAGTCTGTCAGCACTGTGTTGAAGTACATCTAAGAGACACAATTTAAAATGTATTAATTATTATTTCTCAGTATTTCTTAAACTTTTACAATGTTAGATTCAACATTTATTGCACAAGCTTCATTCTGCACATACGTCAGTGCAGAAACTACTTACAGAGATGTAGACAGCAGCAAAGGCAGCCAGTGTAGCATGTTGGGATGGAAAAGACTTCCTAAAAGACAAAGAGGAAGAAAGGCTGGGTGTTCTCCATATGAATTACCATTTTCAGACAGGTAAGGACAGTGCTGAATATTCATCTAAAGCAAGAATGTGAATCTCAAAGAAACTTGGATTTGATTGTGTGTATGTGCAAAGTAGTAACTGCGCAGTAACAGTTGTTTAATAAAAACAGCATGCCAAAGGATCACAATGAAAGCCACAGTATACCCCCTGGGGTATGGTCTCAAAATGTGGCTTTAGTTTGGGATTGCTAAAAATGCTGAGAATGTGTTGTTTAACACAGTTCATTCCATAGTACATTTAAAATTCTCATAAATAAAACCTCTTAAAGGGGACATATAATGCAAAACCTACCTTTTTAGCCTTTAAATACATTTTGTTGTATACTTGGAGTCTGTAAGATGGCAAAAAAGTTGAATTTAGTCTCTCCAGTTGCTGTGGAGATATCTTTGTATTATGTTTGGGTCCTATTTTCCAATCCGTTCAGTTCTCACTATCCTCTATTAAGTTTTTTAAACTGTTACATCACAGTATTTGTTGCTGAACACTAAACAAGGTCATGGACTGCCGGCTACCAGTTTCGTGTATCTGCCATTTTTATTTCTTGCTGTGATTTTATAGTTCAAGTACGCCAAAGCTGCAACTCTATAAGTCTAAATGTTTGGTTGTTTGGTGTGTTAGCTCACAGAATTCATTACATCGTCGCCCAGAATCCGAACCTTTTCGAAGTGCCTGGTTAAATTTTTTTTTTTCACCACTTCGAGGACGAGGAACTTCTGCAGCCTCCACCAGTATCAAGACAAATTTGCTGAAAGACTTCATCTGATGAAAGGGTCAGTTCCTTCTGTTTATGGAAACAACTGGAACAGTAAAGCGGTAAGCTGCAAATAACGCTGAAATGACAACAAACTTTATTTTAAACATGACTCTATTGTGTGTTAATATGACGTCCTGGCTATTGCTCTGATAGCAGTAGCATCGTACCGTCTGCTTATGTTATGCTGTGTGCTCACCGTTTTTGCTGTTTTTGTCTTCTGCGCCGTTAGATAAATCTCTGTTATCAAACTACAAAAATGGACCAGGGAGGGATAGGGGATCTTTATTTAGACCACAAATGAATGATTTAAATGTGAAAAGGACAGATTTAAAAGCATGATTTGTCCCCTTTAATGATTGGTTTGTTCACGTTAATGATAAAACTTCTTGTAGCTGCGTTTGATCCAGTCAGAATCAGAATCAGAATCAGAATCAGCTTTATTGCCAAGTTTGTACATACAAACAAGGAATTTGACTCCGGTACACTTTGCTCTTTGGTTTTTGTTTTTGCACTACAGAATATACATATTTACAATGTACAATATACAAATATATAAATAAAATAAAAAGGTGCATTTGCAACATCTGTATGCTGTTGTTTTGTATTTTATTGAATGTTCAACAGGGAAACAGCCTGGGGGAAGAAACTGTCTCTGTGGCGGCTGGTTTCTGTGAACAGCGCTCTGTAGCGTCGGCCTGAAGGCAGAACTCTAAACAGTTTATGTGCAGGGTGTGTGGGATCTGCAGAGATTTTTGCAGCTCTTTTCCTGACCCTAGACCTGTATAAGTCTTGGATGGAGGGAAGGTCAGCCCTGATGATTCTCTCTGCAGTCCTGATTGTTCGTTGCAGTCTGGACCTGTCCTGTTTTGTGGATGAACCGAACCACGCGGAGATGGATGAAGACAGGACAGACTGAATGATGGCAGTGTAGAAGATGACCAGCAGCTCCTGTGGAAGGTTGTACTTCTTGAGTTGCCTCAGGAAGTACAGTCTCTGCTGGGCCTTCTTCCGAACAGTGTCTATGTGTGAAGACCATCTCAGGTCCTCAGAGATGGTGGTTCCTAAGAACCTGAAGTGATCCACAGCCGACACGGTGTTGTTGAGGATGGTGAGGGGGGTGTATGGAGGTGGTGTTTTCCGAAAGTCCACTACCATCTCCACAGTCTTGAGTGGGTTTAGTTCCAGGTAGTTCTGACTACACCAGTGTACCAGCCGATCCACCTCCTGTCTGTATGCAGACTCATCACCGTCCTGGATCAGTCCAATGACAGTGGTGTCATCTGCAAACTTCAGGAGTTTCACGGACGAGTCCGCTGAGGTGCAGTCATTTGTGTAGAGGGAGAAGAGGAGTGGGGATAGAACACACCCCTGGGGGGCACCAGTACTTATTGATCTGGTTCGGGAGAAGATGCTCCCCAGTCTCAAAAACAGTCCAGTCTGTGCATTCAAAGCAGGCCTGTAGCATCTGCTTTGATTCCTCAGTCCACTTTTTAACAGTGTGAACCACGGGTTTGGAAGCTCTTAGTTTCTGTCTGTAAGTTGGGATGAGGTGGATAAGGCAATGATCCGAAAGTCCCAGAGCAGCCCTGGTAACAGCATGGTATGAGTCCTTAAAAGCTGTGTAACAGTGGTCCAGTGTGTTTTTGTCTCTGGTGGGACACTTAATATGCTGTCTGTATTTTGGGAGCTCATTAGAGAGATCTGCGCTGTTAAAATCTCCCAGTATTATGATGAAAGAGTCAGGGTGTTTTTTCTCCACGTCTGTAATCAGCTCAGCGAGATGTTTTTCCGCGGCAGAAGTGCAGCCATGCAGAGGAAAATATGAGCCGATTATTATGAACGAGGAAAACTCTCTCAGTGAGTAAAACGGTTTACAGATTATGGAAAATGACTCCAGATCCGGACTACATGTTTTCCCCAGCACTTTTATGTCTCTGTACCAAGCTTCGTTTATATAAAAGCAGATTCTGTCTCTTCGCTTCTTCTCTGATAGCTCCGAGCTGCGATCCGCTCTGAACAGCTGGAAGTCCGGCAACAGCAGTGCACGGTCTGGGATGTTGTCACTCAGCCATGTCTCGGTGAAGCAGAGAACCGCTGATCTGTGGAGGTCCGAGTTTTTATCGGTGAGTAGAAGTAGCTCGTCCATCTTGTTGATTAGAGAGCGGACATTTGCCAGATGTATTGAAGGCAGTGGTGTGCGAAGTCCTCTTTTGCGGAGCTTTACCAGGGCGCCAGCTCGCTTTCCCCTCTGACGCCTCCGGCGCAGTATCCCGTAGAGTGCCGCCGCTCCGCTTGCCAGAAGCTCAGTGAACCTCGGATGGATGAAAGATGGTGAAAAAATCCCAAGAGAGGACTCTCTGATGTTGAGAAGTTCCTCTCTACTGAATGAGACCACCAAATTGTGGCCCGAGACCACAGTACTGTGGCTTGAAAAACATATAAACACACAAAATACAAAAACAAGGAGAGAGCGAAGCTCCCAGGCTGCCATCGTCGGCGCCATCTTGTTGATATAAGTCAATCAATCAATCAATGACATTTTATTTGTATAGCACAACAGTCACCAAACTGCTTTCCATTAGTGCAAGAATAAAAACAAAAACCAGAATAGAAACAAATAAAAACAAACAACTTGACAACATTAGTAAAATCATGCAAAATAAAAAAAAATATGTGTCACAGTGCTGTTATGTGCTAAAAGCAGTTCTGAACAAATCCGTTCTTAACTTAGCTTTAAACAAAGACAAATAATAAAGAGTCAATTGAGTTGATCCCAGTATTCTCTAAAAAAAGGCTTTAACATGCTTCAGGATCAACAGAACAGCGCTAGGCTGGTTTAAATCGTATTTGTATGACAGATTCCAGTTTGTTTATGTAAATCATAAATCTTCACACTCACAGGGTTACTTGTGGAGTATCACAGGGTTCAGTGCTTGGGCCAATTCCCTTTTATAATATATATATGCTTCCAATTAATAAAATCATCAGACAACATGAGATCAATTTCCATGGTTATGCTGATGACACTGAGCTATAAATATCCATAAATCCTTTGAATTTTCTTTTAAATTTGGAAATGACAGATTATCATCTATTGACCAGAGTCTTTGAAGCACAAACTGCTAAGTCAGTCACTTTATCTAAATGGGATTAAATAAGCCTACAGTAATAAAATAAACAAAATTTGTGTTCTCTTGATCAGGACAGGTCTCTTGTTCCTTCTTTCACCTCCGGAAATTTGCCAAAATTGGAAAGATGATTTTTTCCCCATTTTAGCTTCCCTTCACTGGCTCCTTGTTAAATCCAGAATATAATTTAAAATTCTCATTCTCACAATTAAAGCCCTTAAAAATCAAGCATTATTATGCATCAGAGATCTGATTGTTCCATATATTCCTAACAGAGCACTTTGCTCCCAGACTGCAGGTTTACTGGTGGTTCCTAGAGTGTCTAAGTAGAATGGGAGACAGATCTTTCAGCTCTCAGGGTCATCTCCTGTTGAACCACATTATCTTCTATTATTAAAAATATATTATTTTTAGTTATCAGCTCCTCTCCTGTGGAACCAGCTCCCAGTTTTAGTCTGTGAGGCAGACGCCCTGTCTACTTTTAAGGCTAGGCTTAAAACTTTCCTTCTTAATAAAGCTTATAGTTAGAGTGGCTTAGGTTATCCTGACCTATCTCTTTGGTTATGATGCTATAGGCTTAGACTGCTGGAGGTCATGATGATCACTTTCCCTCACTCTGCTACATTCTTCTACTACTCTCCAGTTGGGTGATTTTTTTACTGTGACTAACTGTATGTGCTCTCTTTCATCTTATAGACTTAAAAACTATTTAAGAGCTTATTTGTTTAGCTGCATTCCTTTCCTAGATGAAGCCACTACAGGAGACACTGCTCCCAGAAACATAAAAATCTCTCCTGGATCAGTGCTTCTGTGTTTCCTTTTTTATGTATATGGTCTGTCTTCTCACACCCCCAGTCGGACATGGCAGATCACAAAAGCCAGGTTCTGCTGTAAGTTTAATTCTTTTAGGTGAGTTTTTCTTTCCACTGTCGCTACATACATACTCGGTGTGGGGGATATCTGCAAAGTCAACAACATAATAGCCCCTAGGCCGGCGACGAAGGAGCCGGCGGTCAGGAGGTCGGCCGAGCAGAGTAGAGGACCCTCGGTCGTGAGGTTGGCCGAGCAGAGTAGAGGGCCCTCGGTCAGGAGGTCGCCTGAGCAGAGTAGAGGACTCTCCGTCAGCAAGTCGGGCAAAGTCCAAGGCTACGTTCACACTATAGCTTGAAGTGACCCAAATCCGATATTTTTTTGCCCGTATGCGACCTGTATCCAAACTTTTCATGACAGTCTGAACGACACAGATCCGATTTTTTCAAATGCGACCCAGGCCTCTTGGATATGTGGTCCTAAATCCGATACGTATCTGATCTTTTCAAATGCAACCTGTGTCTGTACGGCCAGGTCGCATTCATCTGACCTGTACATCATTGATACTCGACAAACGTCACTATTCTGGGTCCTGCTAGGCGCTCACATATGCACATAAAGGTTGCCTTTGTCATTTGAAAATTATGAATGAAGTCCGTATCATTAAAGCCGCTCACATCACTATCCCACCACTGCTGGCTTCGACTCCGAACCCACACGATTCTTCGTACCGACGACGCTGCCACTGCCCCACAAAATGCCATGGCCAAAAGCCTGCCTCTCTTTCTTTTCGATTTTCTTAAAAATACTGCGTTGTTAATATGCTGGCTCCGGTTGGAAAACAACTTCAAAATCGCTAAATACAGGCCAACATTTCCATCCATATTTACTTCCGCAAATACTAAGCATGCTCGCTACATGTGACGTCAATGCGTCGTCTACTGCGCATGCAGGACACTTGAGTTGGATGAATGCGTTCACACAGGAGATCACTACTAGGCACATATATTTGGAAATGTGAACGACCACGCAAAAAAATTGGATTTCACCAAAAAATCGGAATTGAGCATTAAGACTTGCAGTGTGAACGTAGCCCAAATGAGGGCTGAACAGGAGTCTAGGAGGTCTGCCGCGGAGCGTGGGAGACCCTCAGGGCAGGTGGTCTGGAGGTCTGCCGCAGAGCTTGGGAGACCCTCGGAGCAGGCAGTCAGGAGGTCGCCCGAGCAAAGTAGAGGACCCTCGGTAAGGAAGACGGCCATAGTCCAAATGAGGGCTGGGCAATAGTCTGGACGACCTGCGGCGGCTGAACAGGAGTTTAGGAGGTCTGCCGCGGAGCGTGGGAGACCCTCAGAGCAGGCGGTCTGGAGGTCTGCCGCGGAGCATGGGAAACCCTCGGAGCCGGCGGTCTGGAACCTTGACCGGCACTGGAACCTTGGGCCCAGGCTGGAACCCTGGAGGCTTGACGCCAGGCTGAGACTCTGGAGGCTGGAACGCTGGAGAGCGGTGCAGAAACTGCTGGAACACTGGAGAGTGGTGAAGAAGCCAGCAGAGCCCTGGAGATCTGCGGCGGAGCCCTGGATATCTGCGGCAGAGCCCTGGAGATCTGCGTCGGGACTGTTGAGGCTCTAGAGACGGAGGCGGTTCGCCCTCGAACCCCTCTTGGAACTCGGGAACAGGAACTGGAGGTGGTTCAACCTCGAACCCCTCTTGGAACTTGGGAACAGGAGCAACCCTCGGCGGAAGCAGGAGCCGAAAGCGCCAGCAGAACCCTCAGCGGCGACTGAAGCTGGTGCAGCAACTGAGGCATCTGGCTGACCTGCAGCGGAGGCTGGAGCTAGAGCATCGCGCGGCTAACACTCAGTGGCGTGAGTAGAACCTGAGGCATCCGGAAAAGCCTCAGAGGCAGGAGCAGAGGTGTCGCCGAGACCCTCAGAGGCAGGGGCAGAGGCGTCTGGCTGACCTCCAGTGGTGCTGGAGCGTCAGCAGATCCCTCAGAAGCTAAAGCTGAAACAGGCAAGAAGTTCCCTTTAATAATTTTCTGGCACACTGCCTCAATGATCTCTACGGTTAAGGAGCTCGAAGAGTAGCATCCCCGTTCAGCTTTCCAGTACTTCAACTGGTTATGGACCTCCAATGTCTGTTCAGGGGAGCCAGGAGAACCTAAGAGATGGAGAGCCAAGTCCGTGAGAATCTTGCCTCTTCTTAGCACCAGCATCATGAAGCTTAGTGAATATGGAGAGTATGTTGTAAGAACAGAAAATTCGACGGTGGCTGTGGCAGACGTGGATGGCTCTGCAGCGGTAGTTTCTTCTGTGGAAGGCTCGGTGGATGGTTCCCCGGCGGCTGCTGCGGATGGCTGGTGACCACGGCATGAAGAGGAGGATTGTGTACAGGAGCTCCAGGCTGCACAGTGGGAGCAGAGGATTCATTCTTCTGCCGGGAGCCACTAGGGGGCACTGGGTGATCACCGGGGCAAGGCTGGGAACCAGGAAGCGAAGTCGAGGACGCCAGGCAAGGGGAAGGAGTGTTGGCCAGACCCTCCAGGAAGGATAAGGAGGCACCTGTCCAAATCTCCACAACAGGAGGAACAGTGTCCTGACGGGGACTGCGTCTTCAGCGGGAGGAAGAGCAAACAGGAAACTCGGAGTCAGACGGCAGGCAGGAAGACTGTGGTGAAGGTGTAGAGCTGTCCCGAACTGGGCAGAAGAAGTGTGTGGCGCCCAACACAGGCTCCGATGATGAGGGGGGAGCTGTATGCCAGACTGTGGGCTTATGCTGGGAGGACAGAGAGGGAGTGTAGCGTCACGGACCGGTACCAGGTAGAGGAATCGCCAGTCTCGAGCCCCAGTACGGCGATCACTGCTCCTCCTCTTCTCTGGCTTGGCGAGCACTTTTTTCTGCTGCAGGCCAGAGATACTCCCATGGAGTGATCCTCTCCTCGCCCGCTGCTTGGTCCTTTTCTTGGCTGGTTCCTACTGTCAATGACGACGGTTTGGAGGCAGGATCGGAATGCAGAACATGGCGAGGAGGCCGCATGGTGAGTAGATGAAGTTTAATATGAAAAATGCACAGCAGACTTACAGGCAGGTAATCCAAGGGAACAGGTTCAGGAGGCAAACAGGAAACAAACCACTAGGAAGAACTCGGGAAGATACAGGGTGGTTAACGAGAGGAACCAGCGGGGAACAATGAAACTAGAGAGCTTATAAACTGAGGGAAGTGGAGTGTGGACCAATGAGAAAGAAAGGCAGGTAATCAGAAGAATAGTGAACAGGTGTGAGGACGACAGGGACACGAGGAACCTAACTGGACTAAATAATAAACCTAAAAATAAACGAACATATATAGTAAGCAACTCTAGAAAGAAACAAGTAACAAAATAAATCTAAGGTCATGGGGAAAACCTAACTGGGAAAAGTAAACATATGCAAAACACTAAGACAGATCATGGTATTGTGTTACCAGCAGTGGTAATGGAGGAGGGGAGTATACAAATTTATCGTTCATTTGTAACAAAAAGGAGTTTTAAGAGGTTTTTAACTGAAAAAGTACACCTCAAAACTTCATCTGTGCTGTCAGTTCATCAAGAATAAGCCTACTTTGAAATGTTCTTTTGGAGGTTTTGGAGTAGAGCTCCGATTACAGGCAGGTCTCGCTGCTAAGGTAAGGTAAAATAAGATAAGCTAACTGGGAAGTTGGAATAGGATTTCCCCACTGTCAGCCTGGCCAAAGTCGCTGAAGAAGGGCAGTAAGCAGATGTTTTCCTGTGTAGAAGGTGATGTATTTCCAAAAACGTTGTGACCAAAAAAATCCAAAAAACTATTGACTTAAAATTTTACATTTCAAACATGAACAAAACTGAACTTAAGCCAACCAAACTTAAAATAATGTGCACTCAGCTGCACTGACCTTGTCCTCTCCCCTTGAACTGCAAAATTCTTCTGCTTAAATAGTCTCTGCTGGTCAAACAAAATGGTCTCTAATGGAATATTCCAGATACCAGGTATTACTAAACATCACAATAATTTACTTGGTGATGCTCCTTCATGCTGATGACAAACACGCACATTTTAGTGTAACCATTAAATCATACAACAACAATATATTTAAAGCTAAGGCAAACATCAACCTAAAAGTAACTTTTAGCAAAATTCCACAGCTTCTCTTCCCCTTCTTACTTGGTTCCTTCCTGTGAAATTAGCTTTGTACAAGAAGCTATAAATACAGGAAGCGAGGAAGCATTGTCTCCATTTGTTCCTGGAGCACAGGTAAGTCAGGCAAGTGCATAACCAAAAATAAAATACACAGCTGCATTAAATAAACAAAAAAATAAACTTAACAAAACTGGTTAGACTTAATTTAAACCACGATGTTATAATAAATCTGTAAAAATGCAAAACAAATATACCCGGGATAGTAAATGTTTGCAGACTACAGGAAGAGGTATGGCTAAATCAAAACAAACAAGAATGTTAAGTGAAAATAATAAACTAAACTCTGGGCAATGGTGTTGTCACCCACTTTGTCACACCCACCAACCGCTGCTTGATCTCAGCCAGTAACTCTATAATTTCCCGCTGTTATCTGTTTCTGGTGGCTGAAAGCGTGTACAAAACATTTAATATGTAAGTGGTGAAAAACTGCAAGTACCAGAATATAAAATATAATATTTTTCGCCTGATATTTTAAAAATTTTAAGGTATGTAGGTATTATTTACTGTTTCCTCACAGTTCTGTAATATATTAATAGAGTATCCCTAATCAAACAGAGCACTTTCACTTTTCCTTGTAGGCCTGCATAAAAATATACATTTGTTTAAGATTGGCTTTTCATGTAAACCTAACTTAGTGTGAAGTCTTTATTATTTTTCAGTTTTTGTGCTTTTATACAGACAGCTTTGTAGGTGGAGAGACCACAGTTCCAGGTTTGGATGAAGTTTCCAATAGCTCCCATTGATCATCTACTCCACTGTCTACGTATCTTCTACTTTATATACATATTTGCTTATGATTAGAGAGTTAAGGTATCAATTTCCTGTACTTGATTGCTGATTATCTGTTTTTTGTGTTTTTGACATTCTAATTAATAACATTTTTACTAACAACATTTAATCTCTGTTTGTGGTGTAGATATCTGAGATGAGTACCTAATCATTATAATAATAAAAGAAAACTGTGTTAATCAGTGTTCAGTAGTTATTATAAATTAATCATGCAGTTGTAAAGCAACAACTCTGGGCTGATGCACGTTGGTAAATATTTTTATGTAAAATGTAAAATATTATGTAAAATGTAAAATATTTTTATGTAAAACTTTTCCTGGTCATGGAGTAATAATGCAAGAAATAATGGAAGGAATAATCAACCATCTAACTCTTAAGCTGCCCATCGTCTACTTTTATTTGTCAGTTAAAACAAAAAATTATTTATCAATTAATAGTCTTTTAAAGGGAGTAAAGGCAGATACATACAGGCTTCTCTCAGCTTTCTCCAGAGTCTCGAACACAGGAGGATAAAATAGAGCTAAATAAATTACTAGAAAGACTGGATTACATATACAGTAGGAGAAGGGACATTTGTGAGAGAAACAGGAATCAGTGGTAAGAGAAAGAAGAGAAAACTTTCTCTTACTTTTTAAAGTTAGAAAAGCTAAATTTAATACAGTTACTTATTCAAGTGGAACTGATGACTTGGACAATGCTTCTTAGGTTCTATCAAACTAACCTACTACCTTCAGAGACTTTATTAATGTAAATTGTACTTTTGTAAAGCATGAGGTAAACATTAGTTCATTTATTCTGGTCCTGCTCGTTTACAAAACATCTTTATAGCAAACTTTCACGTTTTATTTCTGGTCACGTTTATCCTAAAGTTTTCTTCTCAAGACATTATGTCTTGTTTGGTTACACAGTGATTGACAGTAAACTAAATTCTCACTTTTATGTTATTAACCTACTAAATGTACTATATTCAGATTCAGCAGTCATGAATCCAAATCTCACTTAATTAATTTGTACAGTATTAACACCCAATCACTCAGTCAAGCTGGTATTGTTATTTCTTTGGTTCCGATGAGAAACTGAGTTCATTGTCTTCAAAGAAGCCATGTTAGAAGCTCAATTAGTTTGAACTGTAACCCAGACTACACACTGTTTATTTGAAAGAATGCTTTACAGAACAATATCTCCGTTATATCCAAAAAATAATAATAATAATAATAATAATTGGGATGTTCCAACTGAACATTTAAAACAAACCAAATGTCATTTTTTAAAATACTTTGTTAAAGTAATGAAAATAGTTACACTACTTTGACATTTTAAATTGAGTAACTTTTCTTTTTAATCAGGTACATTTTTAAACTAACCTAAAAATCATTGACAGTGTAAAATGAAGCATTTGCTTCCATGTCAACTGTGATGCGTTACAAAGAACAGTGTGTAGTCTGGGTTACAGTTCAAACTAATTGAGCTTCTAACATGGCTTCTTTGAAGACAATGAACTCAGTTTCTCATCGGAACCAAAGAAATAACAATACCAGCTTGACTGAGTGATTGGGTGTTAATACTGTACAAATTAATTAAGTGAGATTTGGATTCATGACTGCTGAATCTGAATATAGTACATTTAGTAGGTTAATAACATAAAAGTGAGAATTTAGTTTACTGTCAATCACTGTGTAACCAAACAAGACATAATGTCTTGAGAAGAAAACTTTAGGATAAACGTGACCAGAAATAAAACGTGAAAGTTTGCTATAAAGATGTTTTGTAAACGAGCAGGACCAGAATAAATGAACTAATGTTTACCTCATGCTTTACAAAAGTACAATTTACATTAATAAAGTCTCTGAAGGTAGTAGGTTAGTTTGATAGAACCTAAGAAGCATTGTCCAAGTCATCAGTTCCACTTGAATAAGTAACTGTATTAAATTTAGCTTTTCTAACTTTAAAAAGTAAGAGAAAGTTTTCTCTTCTTTCTCTTACCACTGATTCCTGTTTCTCTCACAAATGTCCCTTCTCCTACTGTATATGTAATCCAGTCTTTCTAGTAATTTATTTAGCTCTATTTTATCCTCCTGTGTTCGAGACTCTGGAGAAAGCTGAGAGAAGCCTGTATGTATCTGCCTTTACTCCCTTTAAAAGACTATTAATTGATAAATAATTTTTTGTTTTAACTGACAAATAAAAGTAGACGATGGGCAGCTTAAGAGTTAGATGGTTGATTATTCCTTCCATTATTTCTTGCATTATTACTCCATGACCAGGAAAAGTTTTACATAAAAATATTTTACATTTTACATAATATTTTACATTTTACATAAAAATATTTACCAACGTGCATCAGCCCAGAGTTGTTGCTTTACAACTGCATGATTAATTTATAATAACTACTGAACACTGATTAACACAGTTTTCTTTTATTATTATAATGATTAGGTACTCATCTCAGATATCTACACCACAAACAGAGATTAAATGTTGTTAGTAAAAATGTTATTAATTAGAATGTCAAAAACACAAAAAACAGATAATCAGCAATCAAGTACAGGAAATTGATACCTTAACTCTCTAATCATAAGCAAATATGTATATAAAGTAGAAGATACGTAGACAGTGGAGTAGATGATCAATGGGAGCTATTGGAAACTTCATCCAAACCTGGAACTGTGGTCTCTCCACCTACAAAGCTGTCTGTATAAAAGCACAAAAACTGAAAAATAATAAAGACTTCACACTAAGTTAGGTTTACATGAAAAGCCAATCTTAAACAAATGTATATTTTTATGCAGGCCTACAAGGAAAAGTGAAAGTGCTCTGTTTGATTAGGGATACTCTATTAATATATTACAGAACTGTGAGGAAACAGTAAATAATACCTACATACCTTAAAATTTTTAAAATATCAGGCGAAAAATATTATATTTTATATTCTGGTACTTGCAGTTTTTCACCACTTACATATTAAATGTTTTGTACACGCTTTCAGCCACCAGAAACAGATAACAGCGGGAAATTATAGAGTTACTGGCTGAGATCAAGCAGCGGTTGGTGGGTGTGACAAAGTGGGTGACAACACCATTGCCCAGAGTTTAGTTTATTATTTTCACTTAACATTCTTGTTTGTTTTGATTTAGCCATACCTCTTCCTGTAGTCTGCAAACATTTACTATCCCGGGTATATTTGTTTTGCATTTTTACAGATTTATTATAACATCGTGGTTTAAATTAAGTCTAACCAGTTTTGTTAAGTTTATTTTTTTGTTTATTTAATGCAGCTGTGTATTTTATTTTTGGTTATGCACTTGCCTGACTTACCTGTGCTCCAGGAACAAATGGAGACAATGCTTCCTCGCTTCCTGTATTTATAGCTTCTTGTACAAAGCTAATTTCACAGGAAGGAACCAAGTAAGAAGGGGAAGAGAAGCTGTGGAATTTTGCTAAAAGTTACTTTTAGGTTGATGTTTGCCTTAGCTTTAAATATATTGTTGTTGTATGATTTAATGGTTACACTAAAATGTGCGTGTTTGTCATCAGCATGAAGGAGCATCACCAAGTAAATTATTGTGATGTTTAGTAATACCTGGTATCTGGAATATTCCATTAGAGACCATTTTGTTTGACCAGCAGAGACTATTTAAGCAGAAGAATTTTGCAGTTCAAGGGGAGAGGACAAGGTCAGTGCAGCTGAGTGCACATTATTTTAAGTTTGGTTGGCTTAAGTTCAGTTTTGTTCATGTTTGAAATGTAAAATTTTAAGTCAATAGTTTTTTGGATTTTTTTGGTCACAACGTTTTTGGAAATACATCACCTTCTACACAGGAAAACATCTGCTTACTGCCCTTCTTCAGCGACTTTGGCCAGGCTGACAGTGGGGAAATCCTATTCCAACTTCCCAGTTAGCTTATCTTATTTTACCTTACCTTAGCAGCGAGACCTGCCTGTAATCGGAGCTCTACTCCAAAACCTCCAAAAGAACATTTCAAAGTAGGCTTATTCTTGATGAACTGACAGCACAGATGAAGTTTTGAGGTGTACTTTTTCAGTTAAAAACCTCTTAAAACTCCTTTTTGTTACAAATGAACGATAAATTTGTATACTCCCCTCCTCCATTACCACTGCTGGTAACACAATACCATGATCTGTCTTAGTGTTTTGCATATGTTTACTTTTCCCAGTTAGGTTTTCCCCATGACCTTAGATTTATTTTGTTACTTGTTTCTTTCTAGAGTTGCTTACTATATATGTTCGTTTATTTTTAGGTTTATTATTTAGTCCAGTTAGGTTCCTCGTGTCCCTGTCGTCCTCACACCTGTTCACTATTCTTCTGATTACCTGCCTTTCTTTCTCATTGGTCCACACTCCACTTCCCTCAGTTTATAAGCTCTCTAGTTTCATTGTTCCCCGCTGGTTCCTCTCGTTAACCACCCTGTATCTTCCCGAGTTCTTCCTAGTGGTTTGTTTCCTGTTTGCCTCCTGAACCTGTTCCCTTGGATTACCTGCCTGTAAGTCTGCTGTGCATTTTTCATATTAAACTTCATCTACTCACCATGCGGCCTCCTCGCCATGTTCTGCATTCCGATCCTGCCTCCAAACCGTCGTCATTGACAGTAGGAACCAGCCAAGAAAAGGACCAAGCAGCGGGCGAGGAGAGGATCACTCCATGGGAGTATCTCTGGCCTGCAGCAGAAAAAAGTGCTCGCCAAGCCAGAGAAGAGGAGGAGCAGTGATCGCCGTACTGGGGCTCGAGACTGGCGATTCCTCTACCTGGTACCGGTCCGTGACGCTACACTCCCTCTCTGTCCTCCCAGCATAAGCCCACAGTCTGGCATACAGCTCCCCCCTCATCATCGGAGCCTGTGTTGGGCGCCACACACTTCTTCTGCCCAGTTCGGGACAGCTCTACACCTTCACCACAGTCTTCCTGCCTGCCGTCTGACTCCGAGTTTCCTGTTTGCTCTTCCTCCCGCTGAAGACGCAGTCCCCGTCAGGACACTGTTCCTCCTGTTGTGGAGATTTGGACAGGTGCCTCCTTATCCTTCCTGGAGGGTCTGGCCAACACTCCTTCCCCTTGCCTGGCGTCCTCGACTTCGCTTCCTGGTTCCCAGCCTTGCCCCGGTGATCACCCAGTGCCCCCTAGTGGCTCCCGGCAGAAGAATGAATCCTCTGCTCCCACTGTGCAGCCTGGAGCTCCTGTACACAATCCTCCTCTTCATGCCGTGGTCACCAGCCATCCGCAGCAGCCGCCGGGGAACCATCCACCGAGCCTTCCACAGAAGAAACTACCGCTGCAGAGCCATCCACGTCTGCCACAGCCACCGTCGAATTTTCTGTTCTTACAACATACTCTCCATATTCACTAAGCTTCATGATGCTGGTGCTAAGAAGAGGCAAGATTCTCACGGACTTGGCTCTCCATCTCTTAGGTTCTCCTGGCTCCCCTGAACAGACATTGGAGGTCCATAACCAGTTGAAGTACTGGAAAGCTGAACGGGGATGCTACTCTTCGAGCTCCTTAACCGTAGAGATCATTGAGGCAGTGTGCCAGAAAATTATTAAAGGGAACTTCTTGCCTGTTTCAGCTTTAGCTTCTGAGGGATCTGCTGACGCTCCAGCACCACTGGAGGTCAGCCAGACGCCTCTGCCCCTGCCTCTGAGGGTCTCGGCGACACCTCTGCTCCTGCCTCTGAGGCTTTTCCGGATGCCTCAGGTTCTACTCACGCCACTGAGTGTTAGCCGCGCGATGCTCTAGCTCCAGCCTCCGCTGCAGGTCAGCCAGATGCCTCAGTTGCTGCACCAGCTTCAGTCGCCGCTGAGGGTTCTGCTGGCGCTTTCGGCTCCTGCTTCCGCCGAGGGTTGCTCCTGTTCCCAAGTTCCAAGAGGGGTTCGAGGTTGAACCACCTCCAGTTCCTGTTCCCGAGTTCCAAGAGGGGTTCGAGGGCGAACCGCCTCCGTCTCTAGAGCCTCAACAGTCCCGACGCAGATCTCCAGGGCTCTGCCGCAGATATCCAGGGCTCCGCCGCAGATCTCCAGGGCTCTGCTGGCTTCTTCACCACTCTCCAGTGTTCCAGCAGTTTCTGCACCGCTCTCCAGCGTTCCAGCCTCCAGAGTCTCAGCCTGGCGTCAAGCCTCCAGGGTTCCAGCCTGGGCCCAAGGTTCCAGTGCCGGTCAAGGTTCCAGACCGCCGGCTCCGAGGGTTTCCCATGCTCCGCGGCAGACCTCCAGACCGCCTGCTCTGAGGGTCTCCCACGCTCCGCGGCAGACCTCCTAAACTCCTGTTCAGCCGCCGCAGGTCGTCCAGACTATTGCCCAGCCCTCATTTGGACTATGGCCGTCTTCCTTACCGAGGGTCCTCTACTTTGCTCGGGCGACCTCCTGACTGCCTGCTCCGAGGGTCTCCCAAGCTCTGCGGCAGACCTCCAGACCACCTGCCCTGAGGGTCTCCCACGCTCCGCGGCAGACCTCCTAGACTCCTGTTCAGCCCTCATTTGGGCTACGTTCACACTGCAAGTCTTAATGCTCAATTCCGATTTTTTGGTGAAATCCAATTTTTTTGCGTGGTCGTTCACATTTCCAAATATATGTGCCTAGTAGTGATCTCCTGTGTGAACGCATTCATCCAACTCAAGTGTCCTGCATGCGCAGTAGACGACGCATTGACGTCACATGTAGCGAGCATGCTTAGTATTTGCGGAAGTAAATATGGATGGAAATGTTGGCCTGTATTTAGCGATTTTGAAGTTGTTTTCCAACCGGAGCCAGCATATTAACAACGCAGTATTTTTAAGAAAATCGAAAAGAAAGAGAGGCAGGCTTTTGGCCATGGCATTTTGTGGGGCAGTGGCAGCGTCGTCGGTACGAAGAATCGTGTGGGTTCGGAGTCGAAGCCAGCAGTGGTGGGATAGTGATGTGAGCGGCTTTAATGATACGGACTTCATTCATAATTTTCAAATGACAAAGGCAACCTTTATGTGCATATGTGAGCGCCTAGCAGGACCCAGAATAGTGACGTTTGTCGAGTATCAATGATGTACAGGTCAGATGAATGCGACCTGGCCGTACAGACACAGGTTGCATTTGAAAAGATCAGATACGTATCGGATTTAGGACCACATATCCAAGAGGCCTGGGTCGCATTTGAAAAAATCGGATCTGTGTCGTTCAGACTGTCATGAAAAGTTTGGATACAGGTCGCATACGGGCAAAAAAATATCGGATTTGGGTCACTTCAAGCTATAGTGTGAACGTAGCCTTGGACTTTGCCCGACTTGCTGACGGAGAGTCCTCTACTCTGCTCAGGCGACCTCCTGACCGAGGGCCCTCTACTCTGCTCGGCCAACCTCACGACCGAGGGTCCTCTACTCTGCTCGGCCGACCTCCTGACCGCCGGCTCCTTCGTCGCCGGCCTAGGGGCTATTATGTTGTTGACTTTGCAGATATCCCCCACACCGAGTATGTATGTAGCGACAGTGGAAAGAAAAACTCACCTAAAAGAATTAAACTTACAGCAGAACCTGGCTTTTGTGATCTGCCATGTCCGACTGGGGGTGTGAGAAGACAGACCATATACATAAAAAAGGAAACACAGAAGCACTGATCCAGGAGAGATTTTTATGTTTCTGGGAGCAGTGTCTCCTGTAGTGGCTTCATCTAGGAAAGGAATGCAGCTAAACAAATAAGCTCTTAAATAGTTTTTAAGTCTATAAGATGAAAGAGAGCACATACAGTTAGTCACAGTAAAAAAATCACCCAACTGGAGAGTAGTAGAAGAATGTAGCAGAGTGAGGGAAAGTGATCATCATGACCTCCAGCAGTCTAAGCCTATAGCATCATAACCAAAGAGATAGGTCAGGATAACCTAAGCCACTCTAACTATAAGCTTTATTAAGAAGGAAAGTTTTAAGCCTAGCCTTAAAAGTAGACAGGGCGTCTGCCTCACAGACTAAAACTGGGAGCTGGTTCCACAGGAGAGGAGCTGATAACTAAAAATAATATATTTTTAATAATAGAAGATAATGTGGTTCAACAGGAGATGACCCTGAGAGCTGAAAGATCTGTCTCCCATTCTACTTAGACACTCTAGGAACCACCAGTAAACCTGCAGTCTGGGAGCAAAGTGCTCTGTTAGGAATATATGGAACAATCAGATCTCTGATGCATAATAATGCTTGATTTTTAAGGGCTTTAATTGTGAGAATGAGAATTTTAAATTATATTCTGGATTTAACAAGGAGCCAGTGAAGGGAAGCTAAAATGGGGAAAAAATCATCTTTCCAATTTTGGCAAATTTCCGGAGGTGAAAGAAGGAACAAGAGACCTGTCCTGATCAAGAGAACACAAATTTTGTTTATTTTATTACTGTAGGCTTATTTAATCCCATTTAGATAAAGTGACTGACTTAGCAGTTTGTGCTTCAAAGACTCTGGTCAATAGATGATAATCTGTCATTTCCAAATTTAAAAGAAAATTCAAAGGATTTATGGATATTTATAGCTCAGTGTCATCAGCATAACCATGGAAATTGATCTCATGTTGTCTGATGATTTTATTAATTGGAAGCATATATATATTATAAAAGGGAATTGGCCCAAGCACTGAACCCTGTGATACTCCACAAGTAACCCTGTGAGTGTGAAGATTTATGATTTACATAAACAAACTGGAATCTGTCATACAAATACGATTTAAACCAGCCTAGCGCTGTTCTGTTGATCCTGAAGCATGTTAAAGCCTTTTTTTAGAGAATACTGGGATCAACTCAATTGACTCTTTATTATTTGTCTTTGTTTAAAGCTAAGTTAAGAACGGATTTGTTCAGAACTGCTTTTAGCACATAACAGCACTGTGACACATATTTTTTTTTATTTTGCATGATTTTACTAATGTTGTCAAGTTGTTTGTTTTTATTTGTTTCTATTCTGGTTTTTGTTTTTATTCTTGCACTAATGGAAAGCAGTTTGGTGACTGTTGTGCTATACAAATAAAATGTCATTGATTGATTGATTGACTTATATCAACAAGATGGCGCCGACGATGGCAGCCTGGGAGCTTCGCTCTCTCCTTGTTTTTGTATTTTGTGTGTTTATATGTTTTTCAAGCCACAGTACTGTGGTCTCGGGCCACAATTTGGTGGTCTCATTCAGTAGAGAGGAACTTCTCAACATCAGAGAGTCCTCTCTTGGGATTTTTTCACCATCTTTCATCCATCCGAGGTTCACTGAGCTTCTGGCAAGCGGAGCGGCGGCACTATACGGGATACTGCGCCGGAGGCGTCGGAGGGGAAAGCGTGCTGGCGCCCTGGTAAAGCTCCGCAAAAGAGGACTTCGCACACCACTGCCTTCAATACATCTGGCAAATGTCCGCTCTCTAAGCAACAAGATGGACGAGCTACTTCTACTCACCGATAAAAACTCGGACCTCCGCAGATCAGCGGTTCTCTGCTTCACCGAGACATGGCTGAGTGACAACATCCCGGACCACGTACTGCTGTTGCCCGACTTCCAGCTGTTCAGAGCGGATCGCAGCGCGGAGCTATCAGGGAAGAAGCGAGGAGGCGGAATCTGCTTTTATATAAACGAAGCTTGGTGCAGAGACATAAAAGTGCTGGGGAAAACATGTAGTCCGGATCTGGAGTCATTTTCCATAATCTGTAAACCGTTTTACTCACCGAGAGAGTTTTCCTCGTTCATAATAATTGGCTCATATTTTCCTCCGCATGGCTGCACTTCTGCCGCGGAAAAACATCTCGCTGAGCTGATTACAGACGTGGAGAAAAAACACCCTGACTCTTTCATCATAATACTGGGAGATTTTAACAGCGCAGATCTCTCTAATGAGCTCCCAAAATACAGACAGCATATTAAGTGTCCCACCAGAGACAAAAACACACTGGACCACTGTTACACAGCTTTTAAGGACTCATACCATGCTGTTACCAGGGCTGCTCTGGGACTTTCGGATCATTGCCTTATCCACCTCATCCCAACTTACAGACAGAAACTAAGAGCTTCCAAACCCGTGGTTCACACTGTTAAAAAGTGGACTGAGGAATCAAAGCAGATGCTACAGGCCTGCTTTGAATGCACAGACTGGACTGTTTTTGAGACTGGGGAGCATCTTCTCCCGAACCAGATCAATAAGTACTGGTGCCCCCCAGGGGTGTGTTCTATCCCCACTCCTCTTCTCCCTCTACACAAATGACTGCACCTCAGCGGACTCGTCCGTGAAACTCCTGAAGTTTGCAGATGACACCACTGTCATTGGACTGATCCAGGACGGTGATGAGTCTGCATACAGACAGGAGGTGGATCGGCTGGTACACTGGTGTAGTCAGAACTACCTGGAACTAAACCCACTCAAGACTGTGGAGATGGTAGTGGACTTTCGGAAAACACCACCTCCATACACCCCCCTCACCATCCTCAACAACACCGTGTCGGCTGTGGATCACTTCAGGTTCTTAGGAACCACCATCTCTGAGGACCTGAGATGGTCTTCACACATAGACACTGTTCGGAAGAAGGCCCAGCAGAGACTGTACTTCCTGAGGCAACTCAAGAAGTACAACCTTCCACAGGAGCTGCTGGTCATCTTCTACACTGCCATCATTCAGTCTGTCCTGTCTTCATCCATCTCCGCGTGGTTCGGTTCATCCACAAAACAGGACAGGTCCAGACTGCAACGAACAATCAGGACTGCAGAGAGAATCATCAGGGCTGACCTTCCCTCCATCCAAGACTTATACAGGTCTAGGGTCAGGAAAAGAGCTGCAAAAATCTCTGCAGATCCCACACACCCTGCACATAAACTGTTTAGAGTTCTGCCTTCAGGCCGACGCTACAGAGCGCTGTTCACAGAAACCAGCCGCCACAGAGACAGTTTCTTCCCCCAGGCTGTTTCCCTGTTGAACATTCAATAAAATACAAAACAACAGCATACAGATGTTGCAAATGCACCTTTTTATTTTATTTATATATTTGTATATTGTACATTGTAAATATGTATATTCTGTAGTGCAAAAACAAAAACCAAAGAGCAAAGTGTACCGGAGTCAAATTCCTTGTTTGTATGTACAAACTTGGCAATAAAGCTGATTCTGATTCTGATTCTGATTCTGACTGGATCAAACGCAGCTACAAGAAGTTTTATCATTAACGTGAACAAACCAATCATTAAAGGGGACAAATCATGCTTTTAAATCTGTCCTTTTCACATTTAAATCATTCATTTGTGGTCTAAATAAAGATCCCCTATCCCTCCCTGGTCCATTTTTGTAGTTTGATAACAGAGATTTATCTAACGGCGCAGAAGACAAAAACAGCAAAAACGGTGAGCACACAGCATAACATAAGCAGACGGTACGATGCTACTGCTATCAGAGCAATAGCCAGGACGTCATATTAACACACAATAGAGTCATGTTTAAAATAAAGTTTGTTGTCATTTCAGCGTTATTTGCAGCTTACCGCTTTACTGTTCCAGTTGTTTCCATAAACAGAAGGAACTGACCCTTTCATCAGATGAAGTCTTTCAGCAAATTTGTCTTGATACTGGTGGAGGCTGCAGAAGTTCCTCGTCCTCGAAGTGGTGAAAAAAAAAAATTTAACCAGGCACTTCGAAAAGGTTCGGATTCTGGGCGACGATGTAATGAATTCTGTGAGCTAACACACCAAACAACCAAACATTTAGACTTATAGAGTTGCAGCTTTGGCGTACTTGAACTATAAAATCACAGCAAGAAATAAAAATGGCAGATACACGAAACTGGTAGCCGGCAGTCCATGACCTTGTTTAGTGTTCAGCAACAAATACTGTGATGTAACAGTTTAAAAAACTTAATAGAGGATAGTGAGAACTGAACGGATTGGAAAATAGGACCCAAACATAATACAAAGATATCTCCACAGCAACTGGAGAGACTAAATTCAACTTTTTTGCCATCTTACAGACTCCAAGTATACAACAAAATGTATTTAAAGGCTAAAAAGGTAGGTTTTGCATTATATGTCCCCTTTAAGAGGTTTTATTTATGAGAATTTTAAATGTACTATGGAATGAACTGTGTTAAACAACACATTCTCAGCATTTTTAGCAATCCCAAACTAAAGCCACATTTTGAGACCATACCCCAGGGGGTATACTGTGGCTTTCATTGTGATCCTTTGGCATGCTGTTTTTATTAAACAACTGTTACTGCGCAGTTACTACTTTGCACATACACACAATCAAATCCAAGTTTCTTTGAGATTCACATTCTTGCTTTAGATGAATATTCAGCACTGTCCTTACCTGTCTGAAAATGGTAATTCATATGGAGAACACCCAGCCTTTCTTCCTCTTTGTCTTTTAGGAAGTCTTTTCCATCCCAACATGCTACACTGGCTGCCTTTGCTGCTGTCTACATCTCTGTAAGTAGTTTCTGCACTGACGTATGTGCAGAATGAAGCTTGTGCAATAAATGTTGAATCTAACATTGTAAAAGTTTAAGAAATACTGAGAAATAATAATTAATACATTTTAAATTGTGTCTCTTAGATGTACTTCAACACAGTGCTGACAGACTCAGCCAAGCTGCTGAAGCCTCTGCTGGTCTTCTCATTTGTCATGTTGGCCATCCTGGCTGGATTAACCAGGATCATTCAGTTCAGAAACCACCCTGTGGACGTGTACTGTGGTTGGCTACTGGGAGCTGCCATCGCTGTTTACCTGGTAAAAATCAGATTTTCAGTATTGAGAGAATATACATGAATTTGATAGAGATAATTAGTTAACAACACACCACAAGCCCATCTAGTCAAGCTCACTGGTACTCTGTGTGGTCTTTGTTGTTGTTGCTAATCAGACTTTTTAATCTGAATCTGAACAATATATTAATGTAACACATCTCAAAATTATTGGTTTGATTTGGTATATTGGATCAGTTCACCTTTATTTTACTCCCATTTTGTCAACACCAGTAAAATAATACATGTCAAATTAAAGAGGTTAGGAAGGTAAAGCTCAATGGTGGCAAAACTTTTTGTACAATGAATTAGGAGACCAATTCAATTCAATTCAATTCAGTTTTATTTATATAGCGCCAATTCACAACACATGTCGTCTCAAGGCACTTCGCAAAAGTCAGCTACATACATTCCAATTAATCCTAATCATTGAACAGTGCAGTCAGATTCTGTTATTTATTCAAATTGGATAAAAAGTTTTTCTATCTAAGGAAACCCAGCAGATTGCATCCAGTCAGAGATTTGAAGCAGTCACTCCTCCCGGATGAGCATGTAGAGACAGTGGACAGTCACTGGCGTTGACTTTGCAGCAATCCCTCATACTGAGCATGCATGTAGCGACAGTGGAGAGGAAAAACTCCCTTTTAACAGGAAGAAACCTCCAGCAGAACCAGGCTCAGTGTGAGCGGCCATCTGCCACGACCAACTGGGGGTTAAATAATACTGTATGTTTGAAAGTTGAGCAACCATGACCAAATTCAGATGTAACTTGGTGTGTCTCCTGTGATGTCCGAAAGGCAAATCTCTCATTGTTTATTGGTCCCAAAGGCAAATAAAGTTTATCTAAAATAGAGTGCCATGAAAAAGTATTTCCCTCCTTACAAATTTCCTCTTTTTGCTTTTCAGATCATGAAAAATTTATTATAAACAGGAAGAATTAAACCAGATAAAGAGGTTCCAAATTATATATTGCTAGAAACCTGTATACATAGCATCTACTACTTTTTTATGAAGCAATGTTAAATATGTTTGTCCCTGTAAAATAAACAAATAAAATAAATGAAACTGGAAATTAGTATTTTACATTGCTGTGGAGGAATTTTGGCCTACTCTCCCTTGCAAAATATTTTTAATTAAGCCACATCAGCTTCTCAGTTGGGTTTAAGTCCAGCTTTAGCTAGGCCACTCCAAATGCTTTTTTTTTCTTTTAGCCATTCATAGGATGGCTTTCTGTCAGTCAGTCATATTCTATATTGCTTTTTCCATAGTGGGTCGTGGGGAAGCTGTCTATGGGCGGGAGGCGGGGTACACCGTGGACAGGTCGCCAGTCCATCGCAGGGCAACACACAAACATGCACACACTCATTCACACACCTAAGGTCAATTTAGAGAGACCAATTAACCTAACAGTCATGCCTTTGGACTGTGGTAGGAAGCCGGAGTACCCGGTGAGAACCCACAAGGAGAACAAGCAAACTCCATCCAGAAAGACCCCCGGCCAGGAGTCAAACCCAGGACCTTCTTGCTGCAAGGCAACAGTGCTACCAGCTGCGCCACCGTACAGCCCCGGATGGGTTTCTGGTGTTTATCAAATAATTGTTCCGCTGCATAACCCAAGTGTGCTTGAGCTTAAGGTTGTTAGTTAATGGCTGGATATTCTCCTTCAGGGTTTCCATTAGAGGACAATTCATGGTTCCATCAAATACAGGAAGCCCTCCAGGTCTTGCAGCAAAGCAGCCCCAGATGCTCATAATACTTCCACTATGTTTGACTGTTGGTATAATGTGCCTTTTCAGAAATTCTATTTTAAATTTACACCAGATCCAAGAGGACACACACCTTCCACAAAGTTCCTCTTTTGTTTCATCAGTCTCTAAATATTTTCCCAAAGTCTTGGGGATCATGATAGTTTGTTGTTTGTTTTTTTTTGGCAACGTGAGACAGGTCTTTGTGTTCTTTTTTGTTAGTGCTGGTTTTCTCCTTGGGACTCTCCTTTGGATCATCAGTGCACTCTTACAGTAATGTTGATAGGCTGGCTACTCCTGGGAAGTTTCACAACTGTTCCATGTTTTCTTTCAATTTATGGGTAATGGTTCTGACTGATTTGCTGGAATCTTGAGGCCTTAGAAAATGTTTTGTAAACCATATAAGACTGATAAAAGTCACTGGCGTTGTTTCTCATCTTTAGGCAAGTGTTAATTTAAGGTATGTTTTAGCCTACTTTATTTTGTCAGAAAGGTTCTATTTTAGTTGTATTTTGATTCAGCAGGACTGGCATTAAACAAGCCTGGGTGTGGCCAGTGAACCTGAACCAAAAAAAATCTGTCCACCTTGTGCACTGGACCAGTACCACTGAGTGTGAAACAGTAAGTGTAGTGTTAGGTTTGAAAGGCTAATTTTTCCTGCTCCAAACATCCTTCTTGTCATTTTGGTCATGTATAGCAGTTTGTAACCCCTTTCAAATAATCATTTCATAATAAACACACCACCACAAACCCCCTAGTTTTGGATCAGTTTGTCATTGACCTCATGCAAGTTAATCTTAAGAGATCATGGGCATGTAAAACAGGCAGCTTATAAAGATCAAGCGGATGTGGCCTACAGTTTACAGCACTGTGTGTTTTTTGGCTGTATTTTCTGCTTTTGGGTAACCGCTGTATCACAGTCCTCATGGATGATGTCCAAAGTTCTATAAATGCAATTGTGTTCAATGTCAATTTTATTATGCATAATGTTCTGTTGATGTCATATTTAATGGACACTGTAGGTTTATCCTATATCTCTGCTCTCTCTTTACCTGCAGAGGTTTCTGCTTTTGTCTTTGCTGACCATACAACTTTCCTCCTGAAAGCGTTTAGCTGGTTCATGTGGTTAGCAGCTAAGTTTTGTTGCCCTTGAAGGTGGCAGGGACTTCTTTCTTGATCAGTACCCTCTCAGCCCTAGGCTATGTAAAACTGTGTTTTCTATAGACAGTAACCCTGGTTTTCCAGCAGTTTGCAGTTAGTTGCAAGCTGTGGTTTTGGTGGTTTCCTGAAAGGTTAGCACAATTGCATAACCTATACTTACATAAAGCTATTGAAACTGAGGATCTTTGAATCTTATGTTCTTCAGAAATTACTCCAAGAACTTTCCCAGGTTGTGGGGCATTTTAAATTGAGTTCCTTAGACTTACTTAAAAGCATAATGTTGACCACATGCAACAAACACAGTTTATAAACCAACACGTTACTCTGATGAGTTTTGATCCTATTTCACATTTAAACATGATTAATTCAATGTTCATTGCATCTCTTACTTTCATCTAAATTCAACAACAACAAAAACACTCAAGATAAAAACCTGTTAAATTAAATTAATATTGCCATAAGACATTTTTAGGATTCTGTGTGTTACATTACAGCAGTCCAAAATGTTAATGGACTAGACATGATGTTGGAGTAGGAGAGTGGAGACTTTGCATACTTGAGGCTTATGGATTTAAGATAGTTCAGTCCAATCATACAGACAGATTCATTACATAAATTCTAATTTGGTTCTAGTTATCAAACAATGCAGTTAGGTTCCGTTTATTATTCAAATTGGTAAAAGAAAAGTTTTATATTATGTAAACCCAGCCGATTGCATTGAGTCACTGATTTGCAGCATTCACTCCTCCTAAACAAGCATGTGGTGATAGGGGACAGTAGACTGCTTTGAGTCAATCATTTTGCAGCAATCCCTCATGCTGAGCATGCATGCAGTGACAGCAGAAAGAACACGCCCCCTTTAACAAGAAGAAATCTCCAGCAGAACCTGGGTCAGTGTGAGCAGCCATCTGCCTTGACCAACTGAGGATTTGAGAAGCACTAATCCAGGAGTAAATTAGAGAATTAGAGAAAGTAGAGTTAATGGCACAAGTAGCTCCTTTAGTGCCTTTTTCTGGAAGAGGAATACCTTGAACATGTTCATATTTTTTACTGTGACAATCACCAACTTTTTTTGTGATCAGCAAAAATAATGCAGTGCAGAAGTGTAAAGTGGACACATGGTTTTAAACATCTCTTATAAATAAAAAATACATGAGTAGTGTGGTGTGCATTTGTATTAAAATTTCTTTGAGTCCAAAGTTTGTAGATCCACCTTTTGCTGCGATTACTGTTGCAAGACATTTGGTGTATATGCCTTGCACCTGTACAGACTCTTGATCTTTCTTCTTTTCATAAAAACTTCCAAGTTTATTCAGATTGGATGAGGCACTTCTGAAAACTTGTTTCTATCATCATCCTGATACAAGGTGAAGCTCTGCCCCAGTCTCAAGTGTTTTGTGGCCTCAAACTGTTTTCTTTTCCAGTATTGTCCTGTAGCTTCACTATTCCCATCATCATCACAGGACAATGTAGTTTCATTGTGTGGAGGATGTGTTTACCTTCTTCACAGTTCTTCTATAAAGGGTGGATCTGTTGAGTGCATGGCTAACAGTTGTACTGACAACAGATTGTCCCATATGTCCCATCTCTGCACTCCTCCAGAGTTAGCAGTTGACTCTTGGCTGCTTCCTGATTAATGCTTTCTTTGTCAGTTTAGGTGGACAGCCATGTCTTGGTAGGTTTGTGCCATTCCATTTTTAGATCATGGAAGAAATAGGGCTCTGTAAGACGTTCAAAGCTTGGAATATTGTTTAATAACATAGTCCTACTTCTCCACTACTTTCTCTCTGACCTGTCCTTTGTGTTCCTTGGTCTTTATGATCCTGTTTGTTTATTAATGGTCTCTAACAAACCTATGAGGCCTTCACTGGATTTACACTTAGAGAGGGATTGGCTGAAAATAGCTACAAGTGGTCATAGCATTGCTGTGTTTTACAGCTTTTAGTATTTCTCTCATCAGAATTTGAAAGACAGTAAAATAAGGTATTAACAAATTATATTATTGTGGGAGGCATTTTGTTTATGCGGATGCTACACATTTGGTGGTTGGAAGGAAAGTACTGATATACACTAAGACATCGACGGCAGTTAGACCGTTATATCCTGTTCATTTGTCTGAGACTCTGGTGGAACAAAACAACTCTTAGGCCTGACAGACCAGCACCCTGCCCAGAGATTTAGGATCTCTGTGGTCAGTCTGTAATTTGTCATTATGATGATTACTTACTTAATTATTGTGATGCTTAAATTTCCTCCTGGATTGGGCTGTGCTGCAACTTTAAAGGTTGGACCACACTCCATACCAGGTGGTGGGGCTAGTACACGAAGAGGTTATTTGCTGACCCTCCAAAAAAACCCAGAAGAACAAGAAAAAAATAATATGGCGGTAGGACGCCAAAATGTCTGTGGTTTAGAGATATTTTAAGGTAAACACAGAGGATACTAAAAAAGCAGACTGTCTGATGTGCTCATCTAAGCTGTGAATAGGAGAAAACTGTCTATTAACACAGGGCGGCCAATATTCCAGGACCGCAGAATATGGCAGTGGATTTTCTGTCTCAGCAGGTACCGCTTCTGGGGCAAAGGCAGCTTCACCCAGAGGTGGTGAATCGCATTTGGGTGACCTTCGGCAGAGCGGAGGGGGACCTCTTTGCCTCCAGGAATGCAGTTCACTGTCACCTCTAGTTTTCCTGACGGACAATCCCGATCCTCTGGGCTGTGACGCACTGGCGCACGAATGGCCCTTCTCTATGCCTTTTCCTCATTCGCCCTGATCTTCCAGACACTCCTGTGGGTTCTCCAGGAGCGGCACAGACTTCTGTTGGTTGCCCCATTTTGGGCAACGGGGACCTAGTTTCCTCTGCTGCACAGGCTGCTCCGGCTCGCCGATGCGTCTCTCCTCCAGAAGGGATCTCTTCTCCCAGCTGGGGGGCCGGATTCTCCACCCCCTTACGAGCTGCCTGCAGCTCTGGCTTTGGGCTGTACAGGGTCAGGCTCTGCCTTCTCCCACTATGGGGGCAGGGTGGGCCACACCATGACTGGAGCCCAGGGTCTCCCATTTGCTGCCCTTTTTTCAAGGGTTGCTAGATCTGGGGTGTTTCCCTTCCACCTTAAGTGTGTATGTGGTGGCCATTCCCCTGAATCGCAGACTGGATGTGATCCTTACACAGGGTCGCAGGCAGGTTGCGGTTCCTGGATTCAGGGATGAAATGGGATAAATCTTGGAGAAAGTTGTTCGCTCGGATATGGCGTAAAGGACCTGGAATTTGGTTGTTTGGATTCACAATTGAGAAGCACCAGGGAGACTCTCAAGGCAGACGGAAAACTAAGAGTCGGCCTGACCCAAAACAATAGTTGTTATCTGAATCTGGCTCCCTTGTGTGGCCGGCTATTTTCAACTTCTCCTGGATGTCATGTAAACAAGATGCTCTGCTCCCTCTGGCCCCTCCCTTTCCTGAGGACATCTGTGGACCTGCTCAGAACTGTGTGGCCGGTTGATGAACATTCCAACGTACCATCAAGGACAATGGCCTCTGTGACTTCTTGGACTTACTTGCACACACTCACATGCACACACACACATGCCCAAGATAAACATATGCACCCCCTCACACCGCCTTCACCGGATCCCCTGAATGATGTTGTTTTGTATGTGTCGCTTTAAATCTTTACTTATGTATGTGTTGCTTACCCCTGCTGAGGTTTTTTATCTTACTTTACCTAAATGTGTGATTTCATTACTTTTCATAGATTTTCAGATTTCTCAGAAGGATTACCAGCAAAAGCCAAATATTAGTATTTGAAAATTTGACTAAAGCTGTTTTTACACCAATGACCAGATATTTTTAGATTTCTTAGAAGGATTGTATTACAACAATTTCATACCAGTAAAAGCCAAACATTATTAGTATTTAAAAAGTTTGGACTAAAAATGTTTTATACCAGTGACCCAGCTTCTCTACTTAGACTTCAGTGAGTGCCAATGACTGTTACTATTTGAATGATGGGACCACAACTGCCTCATACCAGCAACCTCAAGGATTAATATTGTCATTTTTCTTCTAGCACAGGATGAATTCCTCACCACAGAGGACTTAAGGATCTAATTACCTCTTTTAGAAAGACTGGATTAGAACCAGCTCTTACCAGTAAACTCCCAAGGATTATTAATGTCATTTGATTTGTTTTTCTGTGTTTGATTTTCTGTATCATTGTAATGTTTTTCCTCATGTACAGCGCTTTGAGTGCCTTGTTGCTGAAAAGCGCTATATAAATAAACTTGACTTGACTTGACTTGTTGGCCGGCATAGGGATGTCACGCTCTCCCTGAGGGGTACCAGGTGCTTGTGTCCACCCAGGTGCCCTGTGGCCCCTGCATGGGATCTGTCGCTGGTGCTTGCAGCCCCTCAGTCTTCCCTGTTTGAATCCATTACAGGGGGTGGATTTCAAGTGGCTCTCCCTCCCATGGCCGCCTTCCTGTTGGCCATGGCTTCTGCAAAACGGGTGGGACAATTGCATGCTCTGTCTGTTTCTGAGCCATGTTGTCAGTGGAACCCGGATGGCTCCGGTGTTACACTGTGGACTAATGCCTCCGTTGTTCCGAAGGTGCCTGCAATGGCTGGCAGTGCACTGCTGCTCCAGCTTTCCCGTTTCAATCCCTCTGAGCCTCTTTGCCCCTTGAGGCGTATGTCCGCTCCACAGCAACCATTCGGCAGACAGACAGCCTCTTTGTCTGTTAGCGTCAGCGGGTGGCGCGTTGGATTGTGAAGGTGATCTCTGTGGTCTACTCTTTGGAACAGGCCATGCCAGTTGGTGCGCGGTGCCACTCCACTAGAAGCCTGTCCACCTCATGGGCTGCTATGACCGGGGTGCAGCTAAGGTCATTTGTGAGGCAGCTTCCTGGACGGTGCCAAGTACCATTGCCAGGTTCTACAGGATGAACGTGGTCACGCCCCGTCACCTAAAGGGCGTCCTGGAGAAACCACCTTCTGTGTCCCACTGAGGTGGGTGCTTTTGCTGCCATGTTCCTGTGGGTTTCATTTTTGTTGATATACGTCATCCAGTGCTTGAAGCACTGCCTCTGGTGGTCAGTACAGATGAAATAGAATGAAGGTTATGACTGTAACTACGGTTCTATGAATCCCGGATGATCGCCAGAGCGGTCTCCGCATGCTCGAGAGAATCTTGTCGGGACTGAGCTCCTGGTGAGATGTGACTATATAGACTCACGTGATCACCGGTAAGTTACAGGTGACTTTGTTGTTGAATGGGCAAGAATCATCATTCAGTGCTTGAAGCACCGCCTCTGGCGATCATCTGGGATTCAAAGTACCGCAGTTACAGTCGTATCTTTTGTTCTGCGACTCAGAAAAAATTTCATTGTGCTGCATAGCGGTCCTCGATTCAAGGTAAATACTGTAAAATGTATTAATGTTTGGGTTTTTTGATTAATTCAGGGAGAAAAAAAGACAAGGAGAATGAAATTTCTCATTATGGTTAACTCAAAAATCTTAACTGTTGAACTTTTGCATTATTTAAGTGGATTGGTTTGAAAGTAATATTTTTTCTCAAGCATCACTGCCAAGAATAATGTGATCACAGAGCTGCAGAAGATATAGGATGGACACAGGGGATGAGGAGTAGAAGGAGCGGCTGGGAAGCAGCAAGATGTGGAGGAACCAGCAGCCAAAAAAATACACAACACGCAGGCCAAATACAGTCTCACTCTGGACAGCGTATTTGAGGAACTAGCACATGAGCAAACATCAGCAACAATGAGCAGTACACCACTGGGTCCTGTCATACAGGTAGAAACATGCATTAAGGAGCCCATAAAGTCTTGACAGAATAAAGCATTGCAGTAATGGGTGGTTAACAACGTGTGGTTTTTCCATTCTGACGCAAATGGAAAAGATACCTTTCAGCACCATGCACTAGTGTAGACAGTGAAAGGCTTTTTAGCTCAGTGTCACATATTATAGAAAATAAAAGAAACATGGTCACAGCTGATAATGCTAAGAAGCTTTTTTTCATTAAAAAACCTCCCTCTCACTTTTCCAAAGATGTCTTAGCAATCATAGACAGCACTAATATAAGTAGCAGTTGTAGCAGTAACTTCAATGTTGCCTTTTTCTTGCTTGCAGAATAAACAAACATGTAAGCATAATATGTAAGCTCACTGTAAAAACCTTGTATATGGCTCTATGGTTCTGAGATTTGCCATAACTGTTCCATTTACCTTTGAACCGAAAAATATTACACTTTATTCCTATTATTTAGTGAATTCTTGTTAAATATTTGAAAATGAAGCCTGTGGTGCTAGAATTTCTTAAACGTGTTCCAGTTTGCGTTTTAATTGAAATGTTTGCTATTTGCAAAAAACTTGTAAAAAATGTAAATTTAACTTGCATTTTTTTCAATTCATTTTAAATGTATGCAATAATGTATGTGATGAGGTATTTTTGATTTGTTAATACAGTCAGAGGGACTGTAGGCCTATAAAAAAGAGCCACCATGTTCTAAATAAATGTGTCTTCAAAAGTTATTGTGTGATATATAAGTACCAACTTAACCACTCAGTATCAGTATCTGGAAGCAAGTGCCTAAACTGAAGTACTGGTACTCGGTCTGGGAAAAACTGGTATCGGGACACCTCTACTAATTTCTGCTCTTGTGCTGAGCAGCATTGTTACTTTAAAATGCTCTGTCTGCAGTTAGTTTCCACAAAAACATGCAGCTCATTCCAGGTAATACAACTCATTTGGTGGGTATGAAGAGAAGAAGACAATCAAACATTAGCTCCAGTAAAACACTCCCTTTAACGTTTGGCTCAGATATTGGAGGATAAAAGAATTGCTGCTGGAGCTAATTATGTGTAAAGGTTTGGAGAGACCAATCAATGATTTAATTAACAGTGAGATTTGTGAACGTAACAAAGCACCTTTGTACTGATAGAGGCACATAAACAGTAACATTGTAACACCCGAGATAGCTTAACCATCCAGTCGCCTCAATGGTCTGGCTGCTGACTCTGCTTAAAAGCAACTGTTGTGGCTGTGGCATAAACTCTTTGTCCTTCAGATTTCAGTTATTCCTTCCCCTAAAGCCTAGATTCCAATACTTTCCTAGTTATGGACCCAGGACAAGAAAATCTTAGATGGGCCACCACCCTTGGTGTTCTATTACTAGCAGAAAATGTATTTTTATTTAACATCTTAATACATGATAAATACACAAATCCCCCAAATTAATACATTATTTAACACATTGTTATATCTTATTATTTGAATAAAATTGGAAATATATGTATTAGAGAAATACATATTTTTTCCAATATATTTTAAAGGTCTCAATGTATTACTTCATTAAGTAATTAAATTAGGGAATCTAAATGAAATTTGAATTAGATGTATATTAAAAACATACATAAAAATATTTTGTTAAATTACTGTTTTGCTTTCTATGCTAAAGTACATCATAAAATAATTTTAACTGCTACTATATGACATTCAGTAAACCCTAACATTAGATTGGTTTACATGCACATGAACTCCGCTCACCTTTTCTATAGAAGTGTTAGCCTCGGTGAGTGATTTTCATTTGTGATTTATGATAAAAATACTAACAATTTAAATAAAAATGATTTAATACATGAATTATTAATACATCTATGTTTAATAAATAAACAACCTAAAAATTTCTTTAAAAATAAACGTTTTTTTTGTAAATAAATTTGTTAGGGAGTCCATATAAATAAAATAAATGAGCTAGTGAAATAATATAGGAATAAATTCACATCTGATAAAAGTTAAGAAAAAAATTATGACAGATGTTAAAAAACAAAACAAGAATAAGTGTGCAGAGATCAAATACAACAGCTAAAGATTGAAATTGAAATATCAATTAATGTGTGATATTTGATCATTTATTGAATACATTTTTTTTTATTTGTTGCATTTCTTGGTACATTAATTCATTTTTCTAACTATTTATTGGATGAGTAATTCATTTATTAATTCATTAATTCATGTATTTTTTTCTGAATGTATTCTTATTTATGGCAAAATTGGTCCTCAGCAGTTTTTGACCACTATTACAAGGGCAAGTAGGAAGAAAATAATGAAAAAGTTTTATGTAATTTAAATATTAATCCAACCTTTTTATTCAAAGCCAGGCCATTTATGGAAAAACAATTCTTGACCATAATGTCCTGTTCTGAGGAGAAATACGCTTCTTCTCCTACCTATTTACCTTCATGAAGCTAATCTACGCTTCTGGCATTGAGAGTCTTTCTTTGTTTCCAATAGATGACGACACATCTACTCAAGATATTCCTGATAGTCAGTTTTGTTTTCTGTAAAGAGAAAAATCCCTTTTCTGTGCACAACAATAGTTATCCGGTGCTATACGAGACGTCATTATCTATAGGATTGTTGCAAATGTGTTTTTGGGGGTCATGTCTCAATAGCTCTTTTTGTGTCAGGAAGGAAATACTGTTTCAAAAAACAATGAAAAGTATGATATATGTTTTTATGTTTAATAAATAAATTTAGATTTTGGAATTTTCTTGCTCTAAAATGTAATAATTGATCATAATGCATTAAATCCACCAACAACAACGAGATAACATGTTTATTAGACACAGTACGAAGGAAAAGTAGAAAATGTTAGCCTTAGTTGCAGTCTGACATATTCTGTTCATATGCTTACTGTAGTCCAAATCAGCTTGATTTAACTGGATTGGCTCATTTACTCAGTGTGTGACCTATCGAGTGAATCGTTTCTCTATGCTTCATCTAGGAAGAGACTCCTAGATGAAGCATTCTGTGGTTTTTCAAAGCTGTGGTCTCAGCCTTTAAAAATGATCTTGTTAATTCATCATGTGAGTTTTTAGTGTGGCTTTTGCAGCTATATACTGAAAGTCTCCTACTCTTTAAATATCGTATAATCATATAGGTAAGAAAACATAGGTTGCACAATATGTTAGATGTTTTTTTCCAAAGAGACTTCTTCATGTTTTCATCCTCACTGACTCTTCCTGCATTCCCTTACCCGCTCTTTCCAAGCAATTTTCTGTCTCATTACTGTCCAAATATACTAAAGGCTGCTAGAGCCTAAAAATTATAAAAAAATAAATAAAAAAAAAATCTCCATCTGGCAATACAGATGAACACCCTATGTCTGTGAAAAAATTATTCATCAATTCTCATCTCTATGCTGCATAATGGTGAACGTAATACATGTTTAAGTAAATAACACTGTAGTGATCATGATACCAAAAAAAATGCCTTAACGATTTTTGTTCTGGTCTTCCCTCCATGTTGCAGCTCCCCATCCTGGCCTCCTCTGTTGTCAGTCTTTATTTTCTGGAGCTGACCGATATTTTCCAGCCAGTGCATTCTGGGTACAGTTGTAATGACCGCAGCCTATCGTTGCCCTACATCCTGCCAAGACAGGAAGTCTGCCCACTCCCATTGCTCTTCAGCTTGGCCTTTGCAGCTCCAACAGTCACAGTAAGTAACACAGACATTACATCTTGCTAATAAATTTCAAACACTTAAGTTAACTACTGGTTTTATTAACCAGTAGTTACACTGATTCACCAGAGAAGTTAAAGTCTACACCTCTTGATGTAACATCTTACAGTGAGATTAAAACCACAACCACTTATGATGATACACTTTCAGGCAAACTGAAGAATGAATTCTCAACAGGTTCTGAAATATATGAGCCCCAGTGAGTTTGTAGCAGAAACAGTTAATCTAATATGAAAAGTATTTTTTAGAAAAGTGACAGATTTAGTTTTTTCTTTTTTCTTGTTATCTAACAGATAACTTCAAAGACTGCAGACAATGCAAATGATTAATTATTATCTATGGCCATGGTAAAGTGCTGGAACATCTTGGTATGCATTAGTAATAGAATTTCTTTATATATATTTGCTTTATGTACCATTTGAAAAAAATCATCCAGGATTTTCTCCAGAATATACTAGCCATTTTCCTGACATTGACAGTTTCTTCCTTATGTTGTGGGGTTGTTTACGGCTTAAATTAATGCTACATTCAATAACAGATGAAACAACAGCTACTTGTCTTACTGATTGAAATAAATGATGTAAAAACTTGTAAGGGTGTTTAATTAAATGCAGAGTAAAGTGGCTAATTAAACTAGCACACCGTCATTAGCCCATAAAAGCAACTCAACTTACATATTTAACTTATTATGGTGTTTATCTCACAATTTATAAGTGGATGCGAACTTTTCACTGGAATTGTATTCACCTGACTGATGTGTAGCTGTAAAAGAATTTTATGATTACCTACATTTATATATCCTTAGAAAATATTTGTCAGTAAGATTAAGCTGGAGTGTGACCTGAGGGCATCTGCGCATGTGCAATAGAGGACCTAGGGGTTATTGAGAAAGTCATCAGGGTTTAGGGAGGCAAGTGTAGTTCTAGAGATAGGATGTTGGTGTTCAAAGGGTTACCACATTCCCCGTTTGATGTGTGGCTTTGTGTGTGTGGTTGCAGGGAAGGGGGGTCCTGGGGATGTATATAAGGGCAGAGTGGTAACTATGTTTTCAGAGTGCCATTGTAAAGCTGATGGTTTTGGTCTGTCACTCTTCTGTTGCAACAGATAATAAATATTTAATCTGACTATAACCAACTGGTTGTCTAACAAGATTATTTAAAAGTTTAATTTCCACCACAGTTGCTTTGGCCTCTGATAAAGAATTTATAGTAAATCTGTTCTGACAGTTTAATTGTTTTATACTGCATGTTAGTTAGTACTGCGCCATAATGTTTTTATCTGTTTTTTTGGATAACATTATGATAACTGCGTAGAGTTAGGCTTTAGGAGTAAAAGAAAATTGTCTGGCAGTTTGTTTTGTTATTTCCACCCGTGTAACTAACCATTATTGTGTTTATGTGTACAACAGAAAACTATAATTGGATTTGAATCATCAGGAAGTGTTTGTGCTGAGCTAAAATGGAAACATTGCTATGGGGTTAAATTTGAGTGAAAGCTAAATTTTGTAATCCATTTTCACAATTATTCCAGACTTTGTAATTACTGTGTAACTGACGGTATAAGTAGTAGCATAAAATACAAGTGGAATATGTACATTTGTTTGAATACAATTTATTAAACTAAGTATAAAACTCAGCAGTAAAAGTTTCCAAAGTGTTTGTCTGACCCAGAAGTTATGAAAGCATTTTTGTTATCATCTAAAACATGCATTTATTCCTGTCAGCATATTTGGTTTCTTTTGAAGCTTCTTTTGAAGCTTTTGAAGTAGCTTTTTATTTTTAGGAATAATTGTATTCTGGGTTTTTTTGTTTGTTCTTAAACACTAGTACACATCCTACCATGCACTTAAAGGCCAGTATAGGGACAGAGAAATGTCGTAGAACGTAACAGTGTGACGGAAGCTTTCGGCTTCCATATTACCGGACCCACTTAAATGTGTGGTATGACTAGATAATATTTGAACTGTAATTCATGATTTGTGTTTTTCATCAGTAAAGCTGGTCCTGGCTCCATAACGGTGAATCAGATATTTTCTGATGGCATTGTCTCCTACACCATTGCAATAAAAGGAAGATATGTATTAGTTTAATAAGGGTGTGCATGAAGTATCCTGTTTAGTTTTCTAAAACATATTTACATATAGTACCAAAAGTGATCAGTGTTTATTTTAGGTGTTTTTTTCCATCTTAACAGTGTGGTTTGTCAGCATTAGTATAATTCTGGTTTGCAAACATTTTCTGTGTGTGTGTGTAGATCCTGATAGGAGAAGCCATCCTGTACTGTTATCTGTCCAGGAGGTCATCATCAACTCAGACTGAGGCCAACATCAATGCTGCAGGCTGTAATTTCAACTCCTACATTCGCAGAGCTCTCCGCTTTATAGGTGGGAGAATACATGCATTGTACAGCTGATTAAAAACCATTATAAGGCAGAGAAAAACAACAGTGGCTGGTCGGAAGTTCAATTCAATTCAATTCAGTTTTATTTATATAACGCCAATTCATAACACATGTTGTCTCAAGGCACTTTACAAAGAAACCCAGCTGATTGCATCGAGTCAGTGACTTGTTGCATTCACTCCTCCTTGATGAGCATGTAGCGACAGTGGACAGTTGCTTGTATTGACTTTGCAGCAATCCCTCATACTAAGCATGCATGTAGCGTCAGTGAAGAGGAAAATTCTCCACTGTCTTAGTAGCTGAGCGTTTTTGAAATTATAGAGAAAATGTGATATCAAACATCAAAAACTGTCAAATTCAATTTAAAATTCGAAAATTACTTTATGAAATTCCAGATGGAAATTAAACATTGTCATAACTCCTAATTTACATTTTCTTCAAAGAGCTGTTGTAGATGCTGATGGCTGTGGACAGAAAGGATCTCCTGTAGAGGTCTGTCTTACAGCAGATCTGAAGGAGTCTCTGACTGACGACACTGTTGTTGTACGACAGTCTGATGAAGAGGATGCTCACAGTTGTTTATATTGTTCTTCATTTTATGAAAAATCATTCTTTGCACAATCAACTCCAGAGGTTCTAGAGTCTCCAGAACTGAGCCAGCTTTCTTTATCAGCTTGCTGAGCTTTTTTTCCAACATGAGAAAAAGTGATGCAAACAGCAACAACTAAAGAAAACAACATGTTTAACAGTAACACTATAATAAAATAATATAACACTATATGTATAAAGCTGCAGGTATTGAAGTTGCACATTATCACATAATTTGAATGCACTCTGTTGTACAGGCGTCCATATCTTCGGCCTGTGTGTAACAGCACTAATCACGGACATCCTTCAACTGTCCACTGGGCAACATACACCCTACTGGTTAGATGTGTGCAAGCCCAATTTGACCCACATTAACATGTCCAGCTGTGATGAAGCTTTTATTCTGGAAGATATCTGTTCTGGACCAGACGTTGGACTCCTCAACGCTGGGAGGTGAGCCTTTGTTTCTATGTGCGAGTGACTGTGGAGTGCCATGTGAGCCTGTCAGGATGTCAGAGGATGCTTGTGGGAGTGTGGAGATTATTTGTCTGGTTCATTGTCTTGGTAGTTGCACCGACTCGCACAGGGTACAATCTTCCTGTCACAGTCTTTGGCTGCACACAGAATCTCCCCTTTGTTCATAGTTCACTAGGAATCATGAAAAGAAAAGTCAACATCGAATCAATCGTTGTGTTTCACATTATATACATCTACATGTATGTGCGTATACATGGAAAGAAGCTTTCTTACACATTTGTCTGCCAAACCCGTTTTCTACCATTGCTGGTATGAGAAGTGATTGAAGTAAGGATTCATAATGTGAGAATACATTCAGATGTGACAATTCTGTTTATTTGTGATCTATCAACTGGGTGAGTGGTCATAATAATTTGCCTCCTTAGCTTTGAAAATAATATCTGAACTGATCTGATAATCATCATCTAGCCACAAATATTAATAGCAGGAGAGTTTTTTTCAGGTTGCATTCTGAGTAGACACTGTATTAACACCCAATCACTCAGTCAGGCTGGTATTGTTATTTCTTTGGTTCCGATGAGAAACTGAGTTCATTGTCTTCAAAGAAGCCATGTTAGAAGCTCAATTAGTTTGAACTGTAACCCAGACTACACACTGTTTATTTGAAAGAATGCTTTACAGAACAATATCTCCGTTATATCCAAAAAATAATAATAATAATAATAATAATTGGGATGTTCCAACTGAACATTTAAAACAAACCAAATGTCATTTTTTAAAATACTTTGTTAAAGTAATGAAAATAGTTACACTACTTTGACATTTTAAATTGAGTAACTTTTCTTTTTAATCAGGTACATTTTTAAACTAACCTAAAAATCATTGACAGTGTAAAATGAAGCATTTGCTTCCATGTCAACTGTGATGCGTTACAAAGAACAGTGTGTAGTCTGGGTTACAGTTCAAACTAATTGAGCTTCTAACATGGCTTCTTTGAAGACAATGAACTCAGTTTCTCATCGGAACCAAAGAAATAACAATACCAGCCTGACTGAGTGATTGGGTGTTAATACAGTGTCTACTCAGAATGCAACCTGAAAAAAACTCTCCTGCTATTAATATTTGTGGCTAGATGATGATTATCAGATCAGTTCAGATATTATTTTCAAAGCTAAGGAGGCAAATTATTATGACCACTCACCCAGTTGATAGATCACAAATAAACAGAATTGTCACATCTGAATGTATTCTCACATTATGAATCCTTACTTCAATCACTTCTCATACCAGCAATGGTAGAAAACGGGTTTGGCAGACAAATGTGTAAGAAAGCTTCTTTCCATGTATACGCACATACATGTAGATGTATATAATGTGAAACACAACGATTGATTCGATGTTGACTTTTCTTTTCATGATTCCTAGTGAACTATGAACAAAGGGGAGATTCTGTGTGCAGCCAAAGACTGTGACAGGAAGATTGTACCCTGTGCGAGTCGGTGCAACTACCAAGACAATGAACCAGACAAATAATCTCCACACTCCCACAAGCATCCTCTGACATCCTGACAGGCTCACATGGCACTCCACAGTCACTCGCACATAGAAACAAAGGCTCACCTCCCAGCGTTGAGGAGTCCAACGTCTGGTCCAGAACAGATATCTTCCAGAATAAAAGCTTCATCACAGCTGGACATGTTAATGTGGGTCAAATTGGGCTTGCACACATCTAACCAGTAGGGTGTATGTTGCCCAGTGGACAGTTGAAGGATGTCCGTGATTAGTGCTGTTACACACAGGCCGAAGATATGGACGCCTGTACAACAGAGTGCATTCAAATTATGTGATAATGTGCAACTTCAATACCTGCAGCTTTATACATATAGTGTTATATTATTTTATTATAGTGTTACTGTTAAACATGTTGTTTTCTTTAGTTGTTGCTGTTTGCATCACTTTTTCTCATGTTGGAAAAAAAGCTCAGCAAGCTGATAAAGAAAGCTGGCTCAGTTCTGGAGACTCTAGAACCTCTGGAGTTGATTGTGCAAAGAATGATTTTTCATAAAATGAAGAACAATATAAACAACTGTGAGCATCCTCTTCATCAGACTGTCGTACAACAACAGTGTCGTCAGTCAGAGACTCCTTCAGATCTGCTGTAAGACAGACCTCTACAGGAGATCCTTTCTGTCCACAGCCATCAGCATCTACAACAGCTCTTTGAAGAAAATGTAAATTAGGAGTTATGACAATGTTTAATTTCCATCTGGAATTTCATAAAGTAATTTTCGAATTTTAAATTGAATTTGACAGTTTTTGATGTTTGATATCACATTTTCTCTATAATTTCAAAAACGCTCAGCTACTAAGACAGTGGAGAATTTTCCTCTTCACTGACGCTACATGCATGCTTAGTATGAGGGATTGCTGCAAAGTCAATACAAGCAACTGTCCACTGTCGCTACATGCTCATCAAGGAGGAGTGAATGCAACAAGTCACTGACTCGATGCAATCAGCTGGGTTTCTTTGTAAAGTGCCTTGAGACAACATGTGTTATGAATTGGCGTTATATAAATAAAACTGAATTGAATTGAATTGAACTTCCGACCAGCCACTGTTGTTTTTCTCTGCCTTATAATGGTTTTTAATCAGCTGTACAATGCATGTATTCTCCCACCTATAAAGCGGAGAGCTCTGCGAATGTAGGAGTTGAAATTACAGCCTGCAGCATTGATGTTGGCCTCAGTCTGAGTTGATGATGACCTCCTGGACAGATAACAGTACAGGATGGCTTCTCCTATCAGGATCTACACACACACACAGAAAATGTTTGCAAACCAGAATTATACTAATGCTGACAAACCACACTGTTAAGATGGAAAAAAACACCTAAAATAAACACTGATCACTTTTGGTACTATATGTAAATATGTTTTAGAAAACTAAACAGGATACTTCATGCACACCCTTATTAAACTAATACATATCTTCCTTTTATTGCAATGGTGTAGGAGACAATGCCATCAGAAAATATCTGATTCACCGTTATGGAGCCAGGACCAGCTTTACTGATGAAAAACACAAATCATGAATTACAGTTCAAATATTATCTAGTCATACCACACATTTAAGTGGGTCCGGTAATATGGAAGCCGAAAGCTTCCGTCACACTGTTACGTTCTACGACATTTCTCTGTCCCTATACTGGCCTTTAAGTGCATGGTAGGATGTGTACTAGTGTTTAAGAACAAACAAAAAAACCCAGAATACAATTATTCCTAAAAATAAAAAGCTACTTCAAAAGCTTCAAAAGAAGCTTCAAAAGAAACCAAATATGCTGACAGGAATAAATGCATGTTTTAGATGATAACAAAAATGCTTTCATAACTTCTGGGTCAGACAAACACTTTGGAAACTTTTACTGCTGAGTTTTATACTTAGTTTAATAAATTGTATTCAAACAAATGTACATATTCCACTTGTATTTTATGCTACTACTTATACCGTCAGTTACACAGTAATTACAAAGTCTGGAATAATTGTGAAAATGGATTACAAAATTTAGCTTTCACTCAAATTTAACCCCATAGCAATGTTTCCATTTTAGCTCAGCACAAACACTTCCTGATGATTCAAATCCAATTATAGTTTTCTGTTGTACACATAAACACAATAATGGTTAGTTACACGGGTGGAAATAACAAAACAAACTGCCAGACAATTTTCTTTTACTCCTAAAGCCTAACTCTACGCAGTTATCATAATGTTATCCAAAAAAACAGATAAAAACATTATGGCGCAGTACTAACTAACATGCAGTATAAAACAATTAAACTGTCAGAACAGATTTACTATAAATTCTTTATCAGAGGCCAAAGCAACTGTGGTGGAAATTAAACTTTTAAATAATCTTGTTAGACAACCAGTTGGTTATAGTCAGATTAAATATTTATTATCTGTTGCAACAGAAGAGTGACAGACCAAAACCATCAGCTTTACAATGGCACTCTGAAAACATAGTTACCACTCTGCCCTTATATACATCCCCAGGACCCCCCTTCCCTGCAACCACACACACAAAGCCACACATCAAACGGGGAATGTGGTAACCCTTTGAACACCAACATCCTATCTCTAGAACTACACTTGCCTCCCTAAACCCTGATGACTTTCTCAATAACCCCTAGGTCCTCTATTGCACATGCGCAGATGCCCTCAGGTCACACTCCAGCTTAATCTTACTGACAAATATTTTCTAAGGATATATAAATGTAGGTAATCATAAAATTCTTTTACAGCTACACATCAGTCAGGTGAATACAATTCCAGTGAAAAGTTCGCATCCACTTATAAATTGTGAGATAAACACCATAATAAGTTAAATATGTAAGTTGAGTTGCTTTTATGGGCTAATGACGGTGTGCTAGTTTAATTAGCCACTTTACTCTGCATTTAATTAAACACCCTTACAAGTTTTTACATCATTTATTTCAATCAGTAAGACAAGTAGCTGTTGTTTCATCTGTTATTGAATGTAGCATTAATTTAAGCCGTAAACAACCCCACAACATAAGGAAGAAACTGTCAATGTCAGGAAAATGGCTAGTATATTCTGGAGAAAATCCTGGATGATTTTTTTCAAATGGTACATAAAGCAAATATATATAAAGAAATTCTATTACTAATGCATACCAAGATGTTCCAGCACTTTACCATGGCCATAGATAATAATTAATCATTTGCATTGTCTGCAGTCTTTGAAGTTATCTGTTAGATAACAAGAAAAAAGAAAAAACTAAATCTGTCACTTTTCTAAAAAATACTTTTCATATTAGATTAACTGTTTCTGCTACAAACTCACTGGGGCTCATATATTTCAGAACCTGTTGAGAATTCATTCTTCAGTTTGCCTGAAAGTGTATCATCATAAGTGGTTGTGGTTTTAATCTCACTGTAAGATGTTACATCAAGAGGTGTAGACTTTAACTTCTCTGGTGAATCAGTGTAACTACTGGTTAATAAAACCAGTAGTTAACTTAAGTGTTTGAAATTTATTAGCAAGATGTAATGTCTGTGTTACTTACTGTGACTGTTGGAGCTGCAAAGGCCAAGCTGAAGAGCAATGGGAGTGGGCAGACTTCCTGTCTTGGCAGGATGTAGGGCAACGATAGGCTGCGGTCATTACAACTGTACCCAGAATGCACTGGCTGGAAAATATCGGTCAGCTCCAGAAAATAAAGACTGACAACAGAGGAGGCCAGGATGGGGAGCTGCAACATGGAGGGAAGACCAGAACAAAAATCGTTAAGGCATTTTTTTTGGTATCATGATCACTACAGTGTTATTTACTTAAACATGTATTACGTTCACCATTATGCAGCATAGAGATGAGAATTGATGAATAATTTTTTCACAGACATAGGGTGTTCATCTGTATTGCCAGATGGAGATTTTTTTTTTATTTATTTTTTTATAATTTTTAGGCTCTAGCAGCCTTTAGTATATTTGGACAGTAATGAGACAGAAAATTGCTTGGAAAGAGCGGGTAAGGGAATGCAGGAAGAGTCAGTGAGGATGAAAACATGAAGAAGTCTCTTTGGAAAAAAACATCTAACATATTGTGCAACCTATGTTTTCTTACCTATATGATTATACGATATTTAAAGAGTAGGAGACTTTCAGTATATAGCTGCAAAAGCCACACTAAAAACTCACATGATGAATTAACAAGATCATTTTTAAAGGCTGAGACCACAGCTTTGAAAAACCACAGAATGCTTCATCTAGGAGTCTCTTCCTAGATGAAGCATAGAGAAACGATTCACTCGATAGGTCACACACTGAGTAAATGAGCCAATCCAGTTAAATCAAGCTGATTTGGACTACAGTAAGCATATGAACAGAATATGTCAGACTGCAACTAAGGCTAACATTTTCTACTTTTCCTTCGTACTGTGTCTAATAAACATGTTATCTCGTTGTTGTTGGTGGATTTAATGCATTATGATCAATTATTACATTTTAGAGCAAGAAAATTCCAAAATCTAAATTTATTTATTAAACATAAAAACATATATCATACTTTTCATTGTTTTTTGAAACAGTATTTCCTTCCTGACACAAAAAGAGCTATTGAGACATGACCCCCAAAAACACATTTGCAACAATCCTATAGATAATGACGTCTCGTATAGCACCGGATAACTATTGTTGTGCACAGAAAAGGGATTTTTCTCTTTACAGAAAACAAAACTGACTATCAGGAATATCTTGAGTAGATGTGTCGTCATCTATTGGAAACAAAGAAAGACTCTCAATGCCAGAAGCGTAGATTAGCTTCATGAAGGTAAATAGGTAGGAGAAGAAGCGTATTTCTCCTCAGAACAGGACATTATGGTCAAGAATTGTTTTTCCATAAATGGCCTGGCTTTGAATAAAAAGGTTGGATTAATATTTAAATTACATAAAACTTTTTCATTATTTTCTTCCTACTTGCCCTTGTAATAGTGGTCAAAAACTGCTGAGGACCAATTTTGCCATAAATAAGAATACATTCAGAAAAAAATACATGAATTAATGAATTAATAAATGAATTACTCATCCAATAAATAGTTAGAAAAATGAATTAATGTACCAAGAAATGCAACAAATAAAAAAAAATGTATTCAATAAATGATCAAATATCACACATTAATTGATATTTCAATTTCAATCTTTAGCTGTTGTATTTGATCTCTGCACACTTATTCTTGTTTTGTTTTTTAACATCTGTCATAATTTTTTTCTTAACTTTTATCAGATGTGAATTTATTCCTATATTATTTCACTAGCTCATTTATTTTATTTATATGGACTCCCTAACAAATTTATTTACAAAAAAAACGTTTATTTTTAAAGAAATTTTTAGGTTGTTTATTTATTAAACATAGATGTATTAATAATTCATGTATTAAATCATTTTTATTTAAATTGTTAGTATTTTTATCATAAATCACAAATGAAAATCACTCACCGAGGCTAACACTTCTATAGAAAAGGTGAGCGGAGTTCATGTGCATGTAAACCAATCTAATGTTAGGGTTTACTGAATGTCATATAGTAGCAGTTAAAATTATTTTATGATGTACTTTAGCATAGAAAGCAAAACAGTAATTTAACAAAATATTTTTATGTATGTTTTTAATATACATCTAATTCAAATTTCATTTAGATTCCCTAATTTAATTACTTAATGAAGTAATACATTGAGACCTTTAAAATATATTGGAAAAAATATGTATTTCTCTAATACATATATTTCCAATTTTATTCAAATAATAAGATATAACAATGTGTTAAATAATGTATTAATTTGGGGGATTTGTGTATTTATCATGTATTAAGATGTTAAATAAAAATACATTTTCTGCTAGTAATAGAACACCAAGGGTGGTGGCCCATCTAAGATTTTCTTGTCCTGGGTCCATAACTAGGAAAGTATTGGAATCTAGGCTTTAGGGGAAGGAATAACTGAAATCTGAAGGACAAAGAGTTTATGCCACAGCCACAACAGTTGCTTTTAAGCAGAGTCAGCAGCCAGACCATTGAGGCGACTGGATGGTTAAGCTATCTCGGGTGTTACAATGTTACTGTTTATGTGCCTCTATCAGTACAAAGGTGCTTTGTTACGTTCACAAATCTCACTGTTAATTAAATCATTGATTGGTCTCTCCAAACCTTTACACATAATTAGCTCCAGCAGCAATTCTTTTATCCTCCAATATCTGAGCCAAACGTTAAAGGGAGTGTTTTACTGGAGCTAATGTTTGATTGTCTTCTTCTCTTCATACCCACCAAATGAGTTGTATTACCTGGAATGAGCTGCATGTTTTTGTGGAAACTAACTGCAGACAGAGCATTTTAAAGTAACAATGCTGCTCAGCACAAGAGCAGAAATTAGTAGAGGTGTCCCGATACCAGTTTTTCCCAGACCGAGTACCAGTACTTCAGTTTAGGCACTTGCTTCCAGATACTGATACTGAGTGGTTAAGTTGGTACTTATATATCACACAATAACTTTTGAAGACACATTTATTTAGAACATGGTGGCTCTTTTTTATAGGCCTACAGTCCCTCTGACTGTATTAACAAATCAAAAATACCTCATCACATACATTATTGCATACATTTAAAATGAATTGAAAAAAATGCAAGTTAAATTTACATTTTTTACAAGTTTTTTGCAAATAGCAAACATTTCAATTAAAACGCAAACTGGAACACGTTTAAGAAATTCTAGCACCACAGGCTTCATTTTCAAATATTTAACAAGAATTCACTAAATAATAGGAATAAAGTGTAATATTTTTCGGTTCAAAGGTAAATGGAACAGTTATGGCAAATCTCAGAACCATAGAGCCATATACAAGGTTTTTACAGTGAGCTTACATATTATGCTTACATGTTTGTTTATTCTGCAAGCAAGAAAAAGGCAACATTGAAGTTACTGCTACAACTGCTACTTATATTAGTGCTGTCTATGATTGCTAAGACATCTTTGGAAAAGTGAGAGGGAGGTTTTTTAATGAAAAAAAGCTTCTTAGCATTATCAGCTGTGACCATGTTTCTTTTATTTTCTATAATATGTGACACTGAGCTAAAAAGCCTTTCACTGTCTACACTAGTGCATGGTGCTGAAAGGTATCTTTTCCATTTGCGTCAGAATGGAAAAACCACACGTTGTTAACCACCCATTACTGCAATGCTTTATTCTGTCAAGACTTTATGGGCTCCTTAATGCATGTTTCTACCTGTATGACAGGACCCAGTGGTGTACTGCTCATTGTTGCTGATGTTTGCTCATGTGCTAGTTCCTCAAATACGCTGTCCAGAGTGAGACTGTATTTGGCCTGCGTGTTGTGTATTTTTTTGGCTGCTGGTTCCTCCACATCTTGCTGCTTCCCAGCCGCTCCTTCTACTCCTCATCCCCTGTGTCCATCCTATATCTTCTGCAGCTCTGTGATCACATTATTCTTGGCAGTGATGCTTGAGAAAAAATATTACTTTCAAACCAATCCACTTAAATAATGCAAAAGTTCAACAGTTAAGATTTTTGAGTTAACCATAATGAGAAATTTCATTCTCCTTGTCTTTTTTTCTCCCTGAATTAATCAAAAAACCCAAACATTAATACATTTTACAGTATTTACCTTGAATCGAGGACCGCTATGCAGCACAATGAAATTTTTTCTGAGTCGCAGAACAAAAGATACGACTGTAACTGCGGTACTTTGAATCCCAGATGATCGCCAGAGGCGGTGCTTCAAGCACTGAATGATGATTCTTGCCCATTCAACAACAAAGTCACCTGTAACTTACCGGTGATCACGTGAGTCTATATAGTCACATCTCACCAGGAGCTCAGTCCCGACAAGATTCTCTCGAGCATGCGGAGACCGCTCTGGCGATCATCCGGGATTCATAGAACCGTAGTTACAGTCATAACCTTCATTCTATTTCATCTGTACTGACCACCAGAGGCAGTGCTTCAAGCACTGGATGACGTATATCAACAAAAATGAAACCCACAGGAACATGGCAGCAAAAGCACCCACCTCAGTGGGACACAGAAGGTGGTTTCTCCAGGACGCCCTTTAGGTGACGGGGCGTGACCACGTTCATCCTGTAGAACCTGGCAATGGTACTTGGCACCGTCCAGGAAGCTGCCTCACAAATGACCTTAGCTGCACCCCGGTCATAGCAGCCCATGAGGTGGACAGGCTTCTAGTGGAGTGGCACCGCGCACCAACTGGCATGGCCTGTTCCAAAGAGTAGACCACAGAGATCACCTTCACAATCCAACGCGCCACCCGCTGACGCTAACAGACAAAGAGGCTGTCTGTCTGCCGAATGGTTGCTGTGGAGCGGACATACGCCTCAAGGGGCAAAGAGGCTCAGAGGGATTGAAACGGGAAAGCTGGAGCAGCAGTGCACTGCCAGCCATTGCAGGCACCTTCGGAACAACGGAGGCATTAGTCCACAGTGTAACACCGGAGCCATCCGGGTTCCACTGACAACATGGCTCAGAAACAGACAGAGCATGCAATTGTCCCACCCGTTTTGCAGAAGCCATGGCCAACAGGAAGGCGGCCATGGGAGGGAGAGCCACTTGAAATCCACCCCCTGTAATGGATTCAAACAGGGAAGACTGAGGGGCTGCAAGCACCAGCGACAGATCCCATGCAGGGGCCACAGGGCACCTGGGTGGACACAAGCACCTGGTACCCCTCAGGGAGAGCGTGACATCCCTATGCCGGCCAACAAGTCAAGTCAAGTCAAGTTTATTTATATAGCGCTTTTCAGCAACAAGGCACTCAAAGCGCTGTACATGAGGAAAAACATTACAATGATACAGAAAATCAAACACAGAAAAACAAATCAAATGACATTAATAATCCTTGGGAGTTTACTGGTAAGAGCTGGTTCTAATCCAGTCTTTCTAAAAGAGGTAATTAGATCCTTAAGTCCTCTGTGGTGAGGAATTCATCCTGTGCTAGAAGAAAAATGACAATATTAATCCTTGAGGTTGCTGGTATGAGGCAGTTGTGGTCCCATCATTCAAATAGTAACAGTCATTGGCACTCACTGAAGTCTAAGTAGAGAAGCTGGGTCACTGGTATAAAACATTTTTAGTCCAAACTTTTTAAATACTAATAATGTTTGGCTTTTACTGGTATGAAATTGTTGTAATACAATCCTTCTAAGAAATCTAAAAATATCTGGTCATTGGTGTAAAAACAGCTTTAGTCAAATTTTCAAATACTAATATTTGGCTTTTGCTGGTAATCCTTCTGAGAAATCTGAAAATCTATGAAAAGTAATGAAATCACACATTTAGGTAAAGTAAGATAAAAAACCTCAGCAGGGGTAAGCAACACATACATAAGTAAAGATTTAAAGCGACACATACAAAACAACATCATTCAGGGGATCCGGTGAAGGCGGTGTGAGGGGGTGCATATGTTTATCTTGGGCATGTGTGTGTGTGCATGTGAGTGTGTGCAAGTAAGTCCAAGAAGTCACAGAGGCCATTGTCCTTGATGGTACGTTGGAATGTTCATCAACCGGCCACACAGTTCTGAGCAGGTCCACAGATGTCCTCAGGAAAGGGAGGGGCCAGAGGGAGCAGAGCATCTTGTTTACATGACATCCAGGAGAAGTTGAAAATAGCCGGCCACACAAGGGAGCCAGATTCAGATAACAACTATTGTTTTGGGTCAGGCCGACTCTTAGTTTTCCGTCTGCCTTGAGAGTCTCCCTGGTGCTTCTCAATTGTGAATCCAAACAACCAAATTCCAGGTCCTTTACGCCATATCCGAGCGAACAACTTTCTCCAAGATTTATCCCATTTCATCCCTGAATCCAGGAACCGCAACCTGCCTGCGACCCTGTGTAAGGATCACATCCAGTCTGCGATTCAGGGGAATGGCCACCACATACACACTTAAGGTGGAAGGGAAACACCCCAGATCTAGCAACCCTTGAAAAAAGGGCAGCAAATGGGAGACCCTGGGCTCCAGTCATGGTGTGGCCCACCCTGCCCCCATAGTGGGAGAAGGCAGAGCCTGACCCTGTACAGCCCAAAGCCAGAGCTGCAGGCAGCTCGTAAGGGGGTGGAGAATCCGGCCCCCCAGCTGGGAGAAGAGATCCCTTCTGGAGGAGAGACGCATCGGCGAGCCGGAGCAGCCTGTGCAGCAGAGGAAACTAGGTCCCCGTTGCCCAAAATGGGGCAACCAACAGAAGTCTGTGCCGCTCCTGGAGAACCCACAGGAGTGTCTGGAAGATCAGGGCGAATGAGGAAAAGGCATAGAGAAGGGCCATTCGTGCGCCAGTGCGTCACAGCCCAGAGGATCGGGATTGTCCGTCAGGAAAACTAGAGGTGACAGTGAACTGCATTCCTGGAGGCAAAGAGGTCCCCCTCCGCTCTGCCGAAGGTCACCCAAATGCGATTCACCACCTCTGGGTGAAGCTGCCTTTGCCCCAGAAGCGGTACCTGCTGAGACAGAAAATCCACTGCCATATTCTGCGGTCCTGGAATATTGGCCGCCCTGTGTTAATAGACAGTTTTCTCCTATTCACAGCTTAGATGAGCACATCAGACAGTCTGCTTTTTTAGTATCCTCTGTGTTTACCTTAAAATATCTCTAAACCACAGACATTTTGGCGTCCTACCGCCATATTATTTTTTTCTTGTTCTTCTGGGTTTTTTTGGAGGGTCAGCAAATAACCTCTTCGTGTACTAGCCCCACCACCTGGTATGGAGTGTGGTCCAACCTTTAAAGTTGCAGCACAGCCCAATCCAGGAGGAAATTTAAGCATCACAATAATTAAGTAAGTAATCATCATAATGACAAATTACAGACTGACCACAGAGATCCTAAATCTCTGGGCAGGGTGCTGGTCTGTCAGGCCTAAGAGTTGTTTTGTTCCACCAGAGTCTCAGACAAATGAACAGGATATAACGGTCTAACTGCCGTCGATGTCTTAGTGTATATCAGTACTTTCCTTCCAACCACCAAATGTGTAGCATCCGCATAAACAAAATGCCTCCCACAATAATATAATTTGTTAATACCTTATTTTACTGTCTTTCAAATTCTGATGAGAGAAATACTAAAAGCTGTAAAACACAGCAATGCTATGACCACTTGTAGCTATTTTCAGCCAATCCCTCTCTAAGTGTAAATCCAGTGAAGGCCTCATAGGTTTGTTAGAGACCATTAATAAACAAACAGGATCATAAAGACCAAGGAACACAAAGGACAGGTCAGAGAGAAAGTAGTGGAGAAGTAGGACTATGTTATTAAACAATATTCCAAGCTTTGAACGTCTTACAGAGCCCTATTTCTTCCATGATCTAAAAATGGAATGGCACAAACCTACCAAGACATGGCTGTCCACCTAAACTGACAAAGAAAGCATTAATCAGGAAGCAGCCAAGAGTCAACTGCTAACTCTGGAGGAGTGCAGAGATGGGACATATGGGACAATCTGTTGTCAGTACAACTGTTAGCCATGCACTCAACAGATCCACCCTTTATAGAAGAACTGTGAAGAAGGTAAACACATCCTCCACACAATGAAACTACATTGTCCTGTGATGATGATGGGAATAGTGAAGCTACAGGACAATACTGGAAAAGAAAACAGTTTGAGGCCACAAAACACTTGAGACTGGGGCAGAGCTTCACCTTGTATCAGGATGATGATAGAAACAAGTTTTCAGAAGTGCCTCATCCAATCTGAATAAACTTGGAAGTTTTTATGAAAAGAAGAAAGATCAAGAGTCTGTACAGGTGCAAGGCATATACACCAAATGTCTTGCAACAGTAATCGCAGCAAAAGGTGGATCTACAAACTTTGGACTCAAAGAAATTTTAATACAAATGCACACCACACTACTCATGTATTTTTTATTTATAAGAGATGTTTAAAACCATGTGTCCACTTTACACTTCTGCACTGCATTATTTTTGCTGATCACAAAAAAAGTTGGTGATTGTCACAGTAAAAAATATGAACATGTTCAAGGTATTCCTCTTCCAGAAAAAGGCACTAAAGGAGCTACTTGTGCCATTAACTCTACTTTCTCTAATTCTCTAATTTACTCCTGGATTAGTGCTTCTCAAATCCTCAGTTGGTCAAGGCAGATGGCTGCTCACACTGACCCAGGTTCTGCTGGAGATTTCTTCTTGTTAAAGGGGGCGTGTTCTTTCTGCTGTCACTGCATGCATGCTCAGCATGAGGGATTGCTGCAAAATGATTGACTCAAAGCAGTCTACTGTCCCCTATCACCACATGCTTGTTTAGGAGGAGTGAATGCTGCAAATCAGTGACTCAATGCAATCGGCTGGGTTTACATAATATAAAACTTTTCTTTTACCAATTTGAATAATAAACGGAACCTAACTGCATTGTTTGATAACTAGAACCAAATTAGAATTTATGTAATGAATCTGTCTGTATGATTGGACTGAACTATCTTAAATCCATAAGCCTCAAGTATGCAAAGTCTCCACTCTCCTACTCCAACATCATGTCTAGTCCATTAACATTTTGGACTGCTGTAATGTAACACACAGAATCCTAAAAATGTCTTATGGCAATATTAATTTAATTTAACAGGTTTTTATCTTGAGTGTTTTTGTTGTTGTTGAATTTAGATGAAAGTAAGAGATGCAATGAACATTGAATTAATCATGTTTAAATGTGAAATAGGATCAAAACTCATCAGAGTAACGTGTTGGTTTATAAACTGTGTTTGTTGCATGTGGTCAACATTATGCTTTTAAGTAAGTCTAAGGAACTCAATTTAAAATGCCCCACAACCTGGGAAAGTTCTTGGAGTAATTTCTGAAGAACATAAGATTCAAAGATCCTCAGTTTCAATAGCTTTATGTAAGTATAGGTTATGCAATTGTGCTAACCTTTCAGGAAACCACCAAAACCACAGCTTGCAACTAACTGCAAACTGCTGGAAAACCAGGGTTACTGTCTATAGAAAACACAGTTTTACATAGCCTAGGGCTGAGAGGGTACTGATCAAGAAAGAAGTCCCTGCCACCTTCAAGGGCAACAAAACTTAGCTGCTAACCACATGAACCAGCTAAACGCTTTCAGGAGGAAAGTTGTATGGTCAGCAAAGACAAAAGCAGAAACCTCTGCAGGTAAAGAGAGAGCAGAGATATAGGATAAACCTACAGTGTCCATTAAATATGACATCAACAGAACATTATGCATAATAAAATTGACATTGAACACAATTGCATTTATAGAACTTTGGACATCATCCATGAGGACTGTGATACAGCGGTTACCCAAAAGCAGAAAATACAGCCAAAAAACACACAGTGCTGTAAACTGTAGGCCACATCCGCTTGATCTTTATAAGCTGCCTGTTTTACATGCCCATGATCTCTTAAGATTAACTTGCATGAGGTCAATGACAAACTGATCCAAAACTAGGGGGTTTGTGGTGGTGTGTTTATTATGAAATGATTATTTGAAAGGGGTTACAAACTGCTATACATGACCAAAATGACAAGAAGGATGTTTGGAGCAGGAAAAATTAGCCTTTCAAACCTAACACTACACTTACTGTTTCACACTCAGTGGTACTGGTCCAGTGCACAAGGTGGACAGATTTTTTTTGGTTCAGGTTCACTGGCCACACCCAGGCTTGTTTAATGCCAGTCCTGCTGAATCAAAATACAACTAAAATAGAACCTTTCTGACAAAATAAAGTAGGCTAAAACATACCTTAAATTAACACTTGCCTAAAGATGAGAAACAACGCCAGTGACTTTTATCAGTCTTATATGGTTTACAAAACATTTTCTAAGGCCTCAAGATTCCAGCAAATCAGTCAGAACCATTACCCATAAATTGAAAGAAAACATGGAACAGTTGTGAAACTTCCCAGGAGTAGCCAGCCTATCAACATTACTGTAAGAGTGCACTGATGATCCAAAGGAGAGTCCCAAGGAGAAAACCAGCACTAACAAAAAAGAACACAAAGACCTGTCTCACGTTGCCAAAAAAAAACAAACAACAAACTATCATGATCCCCAAGACTTTGGGAAAATATTTAGAGACTGATGAAACAAAAGAGGAACTTTGTGGAAGGTGTGTGTCCTCTTGGATCTGGTGTAAATTTAAAATAGAATTTCTGAAAAGGCACATTATACCAACAGTCAAACATAGTGGAAGTATTATGAGCATCTGGGGCTGCTTTGCTGCAAGACCTGGAGGGCTTCCTGTATTTGATGGAACCATGAATTGTCCTCTAATGGAAACCCTGAAGGAGAATATCCAGCCATTAACTAACAACCTTAAGCTCAAGCACACTTGGGTTATGCAGCGGAACAATTATTTGATAAACACCAGAAACCCATCCGGGGCTGTACGGTGGCGCAGCTGGTAGCACTGTTGCCTTGCAGCAAGAAGGTCCTGGGTTTGACTCCTGGCCGGGGGTCTTTCTGGATGGAGTTTGCTTGTTCTCCTTGTGGGTTCTCACCGGGTACTCCGGCTTCCTACCACAGTCCAAAGGCATGACTGTTAGGTTAATTGGTCTCTCTAAATTGACCTTAGGTGTGTGAATGAGTGTGTGCATGTTTGTGTGTTGCCCTGCGATGGACTGGCGACCTGTCCACGGTGTACCCCGCCTCCCGCCCATAGACAGCTTCCCCACGACCCACTATGGAAAAAGCAATATAGAATATGACTGACTGACAGAAAGCCATCCTATGAATGGCTAAAAGAAAAAAAAAGCATTTGGAGTGGCCTAGCTAAAGCTGGACTTAAACCCAACTGAGAAGCTGATGTGGCTTAATTAAAAATATTTTGCAAGGGAGAGTAGGCCAAAATTCCTCCACAGCAATGTAAAATACTAATTTCCAGTTTCATTTATTTTATTTGTTTATTTTACAGGGACAAACATATTTAACATTGCTTCATAAAAAAGTAGTAGATGCTATGTATACAGGTTTCTAGCAATATATAATTTGGAACCTCTTTATCTGGTTTAATTCTTCCTGTTTATAATAAATTTTTCATGATCTGAAAAGCAAAAAGAGGAAATTTGTAAGGAGGGAAATACTTTTTCATGGCACTCTATTTTAGATAAACTTTATTTGCCTTTGGGACCAATAAACAATGAGAGATTTGCCTTTCGGACATCACAGGAGACACACCAAGTTACATCTGAATTTGGTCATGGTTGCTCAACTTTCAAACATACAGTATTATTTAACCCCCAGTTGGTCGTGGCAGATGGCCGCTCACACTGAGCCTGGTTCTGCTGGAGGTTTCTTCCTGTTAAAAGGGAGTTTTTCCTCTCCACTGTCGCTACATGCATGCTCAGTATGAGGGATTGCTGCAAAGTCAACGCCAGTGACTGTCCACTGTCTCTACATGCTCATCCGGGAGGAGTGACTGCTTCAAATCTCTGACTGGATGCAATCTGCTGGGTTTCCTTAGATAGAAAAACTTTTTATCCAATTTGAATAAATAACTGAATCTGACTGCACTGTTCAATGATTAGGATTAAGTGGAATGTATGTACCTGAGTTTTGTGAAGTGCCTTGAGACGACATGTGTTGTGAATTGGCGCTATATAAATAAAACTGAATTGAATTGAATTGAATTGGTCTCCTAATTCATTGTACAAAAAGTTTTGCCACCATTGAGCTTTACCTTCCTAACCTCTTTAATTTGACATGTATTATTTTACTGGTGTTGACAAAATGGGAGTAAAATAAAGGTGAACTGATCCAATATACCAAATCAAACCAATAATTTTGAGATGTGTTACATTAATATATTGTTCAGATTCAGATTAAAAAGTCTGATTAGCAACAACAACAAAGACCACACAGAGTACCAGTGAGCTTGACTAGATGGGCTTGTGGTGTGTTGTTAACTAATTATCTCTATCAAATTCATGTATATTCTCTCAATACTGAAAATCTGATTTTTACCAGGTAAACAGCGATGGCAGCTCCCAGTAGCCAACCACAGTACACGTCCACAGGGTGGTTTCTGAACTGAATGATCCTGGTTAATCCAGCCAGGATGGCCAACATGACAAATGAGAAGACCAGCAGAGGCTTCAGCAGCTTGGCTGAGTCTGTCAGCACTGTGTTGAAGTACATCTAAGAGACACAATTTAAAATGTATTAATTATTATTTCTCAGTATTTCTTAAACTTTTACAATGTTAGATTCAACATTTATTGCACAAGCTTCATTCTGCACATACGTCAGTGCAGAAACTACTTACAGAGATGTAGACAGCAGCAAAGGCAGCCAGTGTAGCATGTTGGGATGGAAAAGACTTCCTAAAAGACAAAGAGGAAGAAAGGCTGGGTGTTCTCCATATGAATTACCATTTTCAGACAGGTAAGGACAGTGCTGAATATTCATCTAAAGCAAGAATGTGAATCTCAAAGAAACTTGGATTTGATTGTGTGTATGTGCAAAGTAGTAACTGCGCAGTAACAGTTGTTTAATAAAAACAGCATGCCAAAGGATCACAATGAAAGCCACAGTATACCCCCTGGGGTATGGTCTCAAAATGTGGCTTTAGTTTGGGATTGCTAAAAATGCTGAGAATGTGTTGTTTAACACAGTTCATTCCATAGTACATTTAAAATTCTCATAAATAAAACCTCTTAAAGGGGACATATAATGCAAAACCTACCTTTTTAGCCTTTAAATACATTTTGTTGTATACTTGGAGTCTGTAAGATGGCAAAAAAGTTGAATTTAGTCTCTCCAGTTGCTGTGGAGATATCTTTGTATTATGTTTGGGTCCTATTTTCCAATCCGTTCAGTTCTCACTATCCTCTATTAAGTTTTTTAAACTGTTACATCACAGTATTTGTTGCTGAACACTAAACAAGGTCATGGACTGCCGGCTACCAGTTTCGTGTATCTGCCATTTTTATTTCTTGCTGTGATTTTATAGTTCAAGTACGCCAAAGCTGCAACTCTATAAGTCTAAATGTTTGGTTGTTTGGTGTGTTAGCTCACAGAATTCATTACATCGTCGCCCAGAATCCGAACCTTTTCGAAGTGCCTGGTTAAATTTTTTTTTTTCACCACTTCGAGGACGAGGAACTTCTGCAGCCTCCACCAGTATCAAGACAAATTTGCTGAAAGACTTCATCTGATGAAAGGGTCAGTTCCTTCTGTTTATGGAAACAACTGGAACAGTAAAGCGGTAAGCTGCAAATAACGCTGAAATGACAACAAACTTTATTTTAAACATGACTCTATTGTGTGTTAATATGACGTCCTGGCTATTGCTCTGATAGCAGTAGCATCGTACCGTCTGCTTATGTTATGCTGTGTGCTCACCGTTTTTGCTGTTTTTGTCTTCTGCGCCGTTAGATAAATCTCTGTTATCAAACTACAAAAATGGACCAGGGAGGGATAGGGGATCTTTATTTAGACCACAAATGAATGATTTAAATGTGAAAAGGACAGATTTAAAAGCATGATTTGTCCCCTTTAATGATTGGTTTGTTCACGTTAATGATAAAACTTCTTGTAGCTGCGTTTGATCCAGTCAGAATCAGAATCAGAATCAGAATCAGCTTTATTGCCAAGTTTGTACATACAAACAAGGAATTTGACTCCGGTACACTTTGCTCTTTGGTTTTTGTTTTTGCACTACAGAATATACATATTTACAATGTACAATATACAAATATATAAATAAAATAAAAAGGTGCATTTGCAACATCTGTATGCTGTTGTTTTGTATTTTATTGAATGTTCAACAGGGAAACAGCCTGGGGGAAGAAACTGTCTCTGTGGCGGCTGGTTTCTGTGAACAGCGCTCTGTAGCGTCGGCCTGAAGGCAGAACTCTAAACAGTTTATGTGCAGGGTGTGTGGGATCTGCAGAGATTTTTGCAGCTCTTTTCCTGACCCTAGACCTGTATAAGTCTTGGATGGAGGGAAGGTCAGCCCTGATGATTCTCTCTGCAGTCCTGATTGTTCGTTGCAGTCTGGACCTGTCCTGTTTTGTGGATGAACCGAACCACGCGGAGATGGATGAAGACAGGACAGACTGAATGATGGCAGTGTAGAAGATGACCAGCAGCTCCTGTGGAAGGTTGTACTTCTTGAGTTGCCTCAGGAAGTACAGTCTCTGCTGGGCCTTCTTCCGAACAGTGTCTATGTGTGAAGACCATCTCAGGTCCTCAGAGATGGTGGTTCCTAAGAACCTGAAGTGATCCACAGCCGACACGGTGTTGTTGAGGATGGTGAGGGGGGTGTATGGAGGTGGTGTTTTCCGAAAGTCCACTACCATCTCCACAGTCTTGAGTGGGTTTAGTTCCAGGTAGTTCTGACTACACCAGTGTACCAGCCGATCCACCTCCTGTCTGTATGCAGACTCATCACCGTCCTGGATCAGTCCAATGACAGTGGTGTCATCTGCAAACTTCAGGAGTTTCACGGACGAGTCCGCTGAGGTGCAGTCATTTGTGTAGAGGGAGAAGAGGAGTGGGGATAGAACACACCCCTGGGGGGCACCAGTACTTATTGATCTGGTTCGGGAGAAGATGCTCCCCAGTCTCAAAAACAGTCCAGTCTGTGCATTCAAAGCAGGCCTGTAGCATCTGCTTTGATTCCTCAGTCCACTTTTTAACAGTGTGAACCACGGGTTTGGAAGCTCTTAGTTTCTGTCTGTAAGTTGGGATGAGGTGGATAAGGCAATGATCCGAAAGTCCCAGAGCAGCCCTGGTAACAGCATGGTATGAGTCCTTAAAAGCTGTGTAACAGTGGTCCAGTGTGTTTTTGTCTCTGGTGGGACACTTAATATGCTGTCTGTATTTTGGGAGCTCATTAGAGAGATCTGCGCTGTTAAAATCTCCCAGTATTATGATGAAAGAGTCAGGGTGTTTTTTCTCCACGTCTGTAATCAGCTCAGCGAGATGTTTTTCCGCGGCAGAAGTGCAGCCATGCGGAGGAAAATATGAGCCAATTATTATGAACGAGGAAAACTCTCTCGGTGAGTAAAACGGTTTACAGATTATGGAAAATGACTCCAGATCCGGACTACATGTTTTCCCCAGCACTTTTATGTCTCTGCACCAAGCTTCGTTTATATAAAAGCAGATTCCGCCTCCTCGCTTCTTCCCTGATAGCTCCGCGCTGCGATCCGCTCTGAACAGCTGGAAGTCGGGCAACAGCAGTACGTGGTCCGGGATGTTGTCACTCAGCCATGTCTCGGTGAAGCAGAGAACCGCTGATCTGCGGAGGTCCGAGTTTTTATCGGTGAGTAGAAGTAGCTCGTCCATCTTGTTGCTTAGAGAGCGGACATTTGCCAGATGTATTGAAGGCAGTGGTGTGCGAAGTCCTCTTTTGCGGAGCTTTACCAGGGCGCCAGCACGCTTTCCCCTCCGACGCCTCCGGCGCAGTATCCCGTATAGTGCCGCCGCTCCGCTTGCCAGAAGCTCAGTGAACCTCGGATGGATGAAAGATGGTGAAAAAATCCCAAGAGAGGACTCTCTGATGTTGAGAAGTTCCTCTCTACTGAATGAGACCACCAAATTGTGGCCCGAGACCACAGTACTGTGGCTTGAAAAACATATAAACACACAAAATACAAAAACAAGGAGAGAGCGAAGCTCCCAGGCTGCCATCGTCGGCGCCATCTTGTTGATATAAGTCAATCAATCAATCAATGACATTTTATTTGTATAGCACAACAGTCACCAAACTGCTTTCCATTAGTGCAAGAATAAAAACAAAAACCAGAATAGAAACAAATAAAAACAAACAACTTGACAACATTAGTAAAATCATGCAAAATAAAAAAAAATATGTGTCACAGTGCTGTTATGTGCTAAAAGCAGTTCTGAACAAATCCGTTCTTAACTTAGCTTTAAACAAAGACAAATAATAAAGAGTCAATTGAGTTGATCCCAGTATTCTCTAAAAAAAGGCTTTAACATGCTTCAGGATCAACAGAACAGCGCTAGGCTGGTTTAAATCGTATTTGTATGACAGATTCCAGTTTGTTTATGTAAATCATAAATCTTCACACTCACAGGGTTACTTGTGGAGTATCACAGGGTTCAGTGCTTGGGCCAATTCCCTTTTATAATATATATATGCTTCCAATTAATAAAATCATCAGACAACATGAGATCAATTTCCATGGTTATGCTGATGACACTGAGCTATAAATATCCATAAATCCTTTGAATTTTCTTTTAAATTTGGAAATGACAGATTATCATCTATTGACCAGAGTCTTTGAAGCACAAACTGCTAAGTCAGTCACTTTATCTAAATGGGATTAAATAAGCCTACAGTAATAAAATAAACAAAATTTGTGTTCTCTTGATCAGGACAGGTCTCTTGTTCCTTCTTTCACCTCCGGAAATTTGCCAAAATTGGAAAGATGATTTTTTCCCCATTTTAGCTTCCCTTCACTGGCTCCTTGTTAAATCCAGAATATAATTTAAAATTCTCATTCTCACAATTAAAGCCCTTAAAAATCAAGCATTATTATGCATCAGAGATCTGATTGTTCCATATATTCCTAACAGAGCACTTTGCTCCCAGACTGCAGGTTTACTGGTGGTTCCTAGAGTGTCTAAGTAGAATGGGAGACAGATCTTTCAGCTCTCAGGGTCATCTCCTGTTGAACCACATTATCTTCTATTATTAAAAATATATTATTTTTAGTTATCAGCTCCTCTCCTGTGGAACCAGCTCCCAGTTTTAGTCTGTGAGGCAGACGCCCTGTCTACTTTTAAGGCTAGGCTTAAAACTTTCCTTCTTAATAAAGCTTATAGTTAGAGTGGCTTAGGTTATCCTGACCTATCTCTTTGGTTATGATGCTATAGGCTTAGACTGCTGGAGGTCATGATGATCACTTTCCCTCACTCTGCTACATTCTTCTACTACTCTCCAGTTGGGTGATTTTTTTACTGTGACTAACTGTATGTGCTCTCTTTCATCTTATAGACTTAAAAACTATTTAAGAGCTTATTTGTTTAGCTGCATTCCTTTCCTAGATGAAGCCACTACAGGAGACACTGCTCCCAGAAACATAAAAATCTCTCCTGGATCAGTGCTTCTGTGTTTCCTTTTTTATGTATATGGTCTGTCTTCTCACACCCCCAGTCGGACATGGCAGATCACAAAAGCCAGGTTCTGCTGTAAGTTTAATTCTTTTAGGTGAGTTTTTCTTTCCACTGTCGCTACATACATACTCGGTGTGGGGGATATCTGCAAAGTCAACAACATAATAGCCCCTAGGCCGGCGACGAAGGAGCCGGCGGTCAGGAGGTCGGCCGAGCAGAGTAGAGGACCCTCGGTCGTGAGGTTGGCCGAGCAGAGTAGAGGGCCCTCGGTCAGGAGGTCGCCTGAGCAGAGTAGAGGACTCTCCGTCAGCAAGTCGGGCAAAGTCCAAGGCTACGTTCACACTATAGCTTGAAGTGACCCAAATCCGATATTTTTTTGCCCGTATGCGACCTGTATCCAAACTTTTCATGACAGTCTGAACGACACAGATCCGATTTTTTCAAATGCGACCCAGGCCTCTTGGATATGTGGTCCTAAATCCGATACGTATCTGATCTTTTCAAATGCAACCTGTGTCTGTACGGCCAGGTCGCATTCATCTGACCTGTACATCATTGATACTCGACAAACGTCACTATTCTGGGTCCTGCTAGGCGCTCACATATGCACATAAAGGTTGCCTTTGTCATTTGAAAATTATGAATGAAGTCCGTATCATTAAAGCCGCTCACATCACTATCCCACCACTGCTGGCTTCGACTCCGAACCCACACGATTCTTCGTACCGACGACGCTGCCACTGCCCCACAAAATGCCATGGCCAAAAGCCTGCCTCTCTTTCTTTTCGATTTTCTTAAAAATACTGCGTTGTTAATATGCTGGCTCCGGTTGGAAAACAACTTCAAAATCGCTAAATACAGGCCAACATTTCCATCCATATTTACTTCCGCAAATACTAAGCATGCTCGCTACATGTGACGTCAATGCGTCGTCTACTGCGCATGCAGGACACTTGAGTTGGATGAATGCGTTCACACAGGAGATCACTACTAGGCACATATATTTGGAAATGTGAACGACCACGCAAAAAAATTGGATTTCACCAAAAAATCGGAATTGAGCATTAAGACTTGCAGTGTGAACGTAGCCCAAATGAGGGCTGAACAGGAGTCTAGGAGGTCTGCCGCGGAGCGTGGGAGACCCTCAGGGCAGGTGGTCTGGAGGTCTGCCGCAGAGCTTGGGAGACCCTCGGAGCAGGCAGTCAGGAGGTCGCCCGAGCAAAGTAGAGGACCCTCGGTAAGGAAGACGGCCATAGTCCAAATGAGGGCTGGGCAATAGTCTGGACGACCTGCGGCGGCTGAACAGGAGTTTAGGAGGTCTGCCGCGGAGCGTGGGAGACCCTCAGAGCAGGCGGTCTGGAGGTCTGCCGCGGAGCATGGGAAACCCTCGGAGCCGGCGGTCTGGAACCTTGACCGGCACTGGAACCTTGGGCCCAGGCTGGAACCCTGGAGGCTTGACGCCAGGCTGAGACTCTGGAGGCTGGAACGCTGGAGAGCGGTGCAGAAACTGCTGGAACACTGGAGAGTGGTGAAGAAGCCAGCAGAGCCCTGGAGATCTGCGGCGGAGCCCTGGATATCTGCGGCAGAGCCCTGGAGATCTGCGTCGGGACTGTTGAGGCTCTAGAGACGGAGGCGGTTCGCCCTCGAACCCCTCTTGGAACTCGGGAACAGGAACTGGAGGTGGTTCAACCTCGAACCCCTCTTGGAACTTGGGAACAGGAGCAACCCTCGGCGGAAGCAGGAGCCGAAAGCGCCAGCAGAACCCTCAGCGGCGACTGAAGCTGGTGCAGCAACTGAGGCATCTGGCTGACCTGCAGCGGAGGCTGGAGCTAGAGCATCGCGCGGCTAACACTCAGTGGCGTGAGTAGAACCTGAGGCATCCGGAAAAGCCTCAGAGGCAGGAGCAGAGGTGTCGCCGAGACCCTCAGAGGCAGGGGCAGAGGCGTCTGGCTGACCTCCAGTGGTGCTGGAGCGTCAGCAGATCCCTCAGAAGCTAAAGCTGAAACAGGCAAGAAGTTCCCTTTAATAATTTTCTGGCACACTGCCTCAATGATCTCTACGGTTAAGGAGCTCGAAGAGTAGCATCCCCGTTCAGCTTTCCAGTACTTCAACTGGTTATGGACCTCCAATGTCTGTTCAGGGGAGCCAGGAGAACCTAAGAGATGGAGAGCCAAGTCCGTGAGAATCTTGCCTCTTCTTAGCACCAGCATCATGAAGCTTAGTGAATATGGAGAGTATGTTGTAAGAACAGAAAATTCGACGGTGGCTGTGGCAGACGTGGATGGCTCTGCAGCGGTAGTTTCTTCTGTGGAAGGCTCGGTGGATGGTTCCCCGGCGGCTGCTGCGGATGGCTGGTGACCACGGCATGAAGAGGAGGATTGTGTACAGGAGCTCCAGGCTGCACAGTGGGAGCAGAGGATTCATTCTTCTGCCGGGAGCCACTAGGGGGCACTGGGTGATCACCGGGGCAAGGCTGGGAACCAGGAAGCGAAGTCGAGGACGCCAGGCAAGGGGAAGGAGTGTTGGCCAGACCCTCCAGGAAGGATAAGGAGGCACCTGTCCAAATCTCCACAACAGGAGGAACAGTGTCCTGACGGGGACTGCGTCTTCAGCGGGAGGAAGAGCAAACAGGAAACTCGGAGTCAGACGGCAGGCAGGAAGACTGTGGTGAAGGTGTAGAGCTGTCCCGAACTGGGCAGAAGAAGTGTGTGGCGCCCAACACAGGCTCCGATGATGAGGGGGGAGCTGTATGCCAGACTGTGGGCTTATGCTGGGAGGACAGAGAGGGAGTGTAGCGTCACGGACCGGTACCAGGTAGAGGAATCGCCAGTCTCGAGCCCCAGTACGGCGATCACTGCTCCTCCTCTTCTCTGGCTTGGCGAGCACTTTTTTCTGCTGCAGGCCAGAGATACTCCCATGGAGTGATCCTCTCCTCGCCCGCTGCTTGGTCCTTTTCTTGGCTGGTTCCTACTGTCAATGACGACGGTTTGGAGGCAGGATCGGAATGCAGAACATGGCGAGGAGGCCGCATGGTGAGTAGATGAAGTTTAATATGAAAAATGCACAGCAGACTTACAGGCAGGTAATCCAAGGGAACAGGTTCAGGAGGCAAACAGGAAACAAACCACTAGGAAGAACTCGGGAAGATACAGGGTGGTTAACGAGAGGAACCAGCGGGGAACAATGAAACTAGAGAGCTTATAAACTGAGGGAAGTGGAGTGTGGACCAATGAGAAAGAAAGGCAGGTAATCAGAAGAATAGTGAACAGGTGTGAGGACGACAGGGACACGAGGAACCTAACTGGACTAAATAATAAACCTAAAAATAAACGAACATATATAGTAAGCAACTCTAGAAAGAAACAAGTAACAAAATAAATCTAAGGTCATGGGGAAAACCTAACTGGGAAAAGTAAACATATGCAAAACACTAAGACAGATCATGGTATTGTGTTACCAGCAGTGGTAATGGAGGAGGGGAGTATACAAATTTATCGTTCATTTGTAACAAAAAGGAGTTTTAAGAGGTTTTTAACTGAAAAAGTACACCTCAAAACTTCATCTGTGCTGTCAGTTCATCAAGAATAAGCCTACTTTGAAATGTTCTTTTGGAGGTTTTGGAGTAGAGCTCCGATTACAGGCAGGTCTCGCTGCTAAGGTAAGGTAAAATAAGATAAGCTAACTGGGAAGTTGGAATAGGATTTCCCCACTGTCAGCCTGGCCAAAGTCGCTGAAGAAGGGCAGTAAGCAGATGTTTTCCTGTGTAGAAGGTGATGTATTTCCAAAAACGTTGTGACCAAAAAAATCCAAAAAACTATTGACTTAAAATTTTACATTTCAAACATGAACAAAACTGAACTTAAGCCAACCAAACTTAAAATAATGTGCACTCAGCTGCACTGACCTTGTCCTCTCCCCTTGAACTGCAAAATTCTTCTGCTTAAATAGTCTCTGCTGGTCAAACAAAATGGTCTCTAATGGAATATTCCAGATACCAGGTATTACTAAACATCACAATAATTTACTTGGTGATGCTCCTTCATGCTGATGACAAACACGCACATTTTAGTGTAACCATTAAATCATACAACAACAATATATTTAAAGCTAAGGCAAACATCAACCTAAAAGTAACTTTTAGCAAAATTCCACAGCTTCTCTTCCCCTTCTTACTTGGTTCCTTCCTGTGAAATTAGCTTTGTACAAGAAGCTATAAATACAGGAAGCGAGGAAGCATTGTCTCCATTTGTTCCTGGAGCACAGGTAAGTCAGGCAAGTGCATAACCAAAAATAAAATACACAGCTGCATTAAATAAACAAAAAAATAAACTTAACAAAACTGGTTAGACTTAATTTAAACCACGATGTTATAATAAATCTGTAAAAATGCAAAACAAATATACCCGGGATAGTAAATGTTTGCAGACTACAGGAAGAGGTATGGCTAAATCAAAACAAACAAGAATGTTAAGTGAAAATAATAAACTAAACTCTGGGCAATGGTGTTGTCACCCACTTTGTCACACCCACCAACCGCTGCTTGATCTCAGCCAGTAACTCTATAATTTCCCGCTGTTATCTGTTTCTGGTGGCTGAAAGCGTGTACAAAACATTTAATATGTAAGTGGTGAAAAACTGCAAGTACCAGAATATAAAATATAATATTTTTCGCCTGATATTTTAAAAATTTTAAGGTATGTAGGTATTATTTACTGTTTCCTCACAGTTCTGTAATATATTAATAGAGTATCCCTAATCAAACAGAGCACTTTCACTTTTCCTTGTAGGCCTGCATAAAAATATACATTTGTTTAAGATTGGCTTTTCATGTAAACCTAACTTAGTGTGAAGTCTTTATTATTTTTCAGTTTTTGTGCTTTTATACAGACAGCTTTGTAGGTGGAGAGACCACAGTTCCAGGTTTGGATGAAGTTTCCAATAGCTCCCATTGATCATCTACTCCACTGTCTACGTATCTTCTACTTTATATACATATTTGCTTATGATTAGAGAGTTAAGGTATCAATTTCCTGTACTTGATTGCTGATTATCTGTTTTTTGTGTTTTTGACATTCTAATTAATAACATTTTTACTAACAACATTTAATCTCTGTTTGTGGTGTAGATATCTGAGATGAGTACCTAATCATTATAATAATAAAAGAAAACTGTGTTAATCAGTGTTCAGTAGTTATTATAAATTAATCATGCAGTTGTAAAGCAACAACTCTGGGCTGATGCACGTTGGTAAATATTTTTATGTAAAATGTAAAATATTATGTAAAATGTAAAATATTTTTATGTAAAACTTTTCCTGGTCATGGAGTAATAATGCAAGAAATAATGGAAGGAATAATCAACCATCTAACTCTTAAGCTGCCCATCGTCTACTTTTATTTGTCAGTTAAAACAAAAAATTATTTATCAATTAATAGTCTTTTAAAGGGAGTAAAGGCAGATACATACAGGCTTCTCTCAGCTTTCTCCAGAGTCTCGAACACAGGAGGATAAAATAGAGCTAAATAAATTACTAGAAAGACTGGATTACATATACAGTAGGAGAAGGGACATTTGTGAGAGAAACAGGAATCAGTGGTAAGAGAAAGAAGAGAAAACTTTCTCTTACTTTTTAAAGTTAGAAAAGCTAAATTTAATACAGTTACTTATTCAAGTGGAACTGATGACTTGGACAATGCTTCTTAGGTTCTATCAAACTAACCTACTACCTTCAGAGACTTTATTAATGTAAATTGTACTTTTGTAAAGCATGAGGTAAACATTAGTTCATTTATTCTGGTCCTGCTCGTTTACAAAACATCTTTATAGCAAACTTTCACGTTTTATTTCTGGTCACGTTTATCCTAAAGTTTTCTTCTCAAGACATTATGTCTTGTTTGGTTACACAGTGATTGACAGTAAACTAAATTCTCACTTTTATGTTATTAACCTACTAAATGTACTATATTCAGATTCAGCAGTCATGAATCCAAATCTCACTTAATTAATTTGTACAGTATTAACACCCAATCACTCAGTCAAGCTGGTATTGTTATTTCTTTGGTTCCGATGAGAAACTGAGTTCATTGTCTTCAAAGAAGCCATGTTAGAAGCTCAATTAGTTTGAACTGTAACCCAGACTACACACTGTTTATTTGAAAGAATGCTTTACAGAACAATATCTCCGTTATATCCAAAAAATAATAATAATAATAATAATAATTGGGATGTTCCAACTGAACATTTAAAACAAACCAAATGTCATTTTTTAAAATACTTTGTTAAAGTAATGAAAATAGTTACACTACTTTGACATTTTAAATTGAGTAACTTTTCTTTTTAATCAGGTACATTTTTAAACTAACCTAAAAATCATTGACAGTGTAAAATGAAGCATTTGCTTCCATGTCAACTGTGATGCGTTACAAAGAACAGTGTGTAGTCTGGGTTACAGTTCAAACTAATTGAGCTTCTAACATGGCTTCTTTGAAGACAATGAACTCAGTTTCTCATCGGAACCAAAGAAATAACAATACCAGCCTGACTGAGTGATTGGGTGTTAATACAGTGTCTACTCAGAATGCAACCTGAAAAAAACTCTCCTGCTATTAATATTTGTGGCTAGATGATGATTATCAGATCAGTTCAGATATTATTTTCAAAGCTAAGGAGGCAAATTATTATGACCACTCACCCAGTTGATAGATCACAAATAAACAGAATTGTCACATCTGAATGTATTCTCACATTATGAATCCTTACTTCAATCACTTCTCATACCAGCAATGGTAGAAAACGGGTTTGGCAGACAAATGTGTAAGAAAGCTTCTTTCCATGTATACGCACATACATGTAGATGTATATAATGTGAAACACAACGATTGATTCGATGTTGACTTTTCTTTTCATGATTCCTAGTGAACTATGAACAAAGGGGAGATTCTGTGTGCAGCCAAAGACTGTGACAGGAAGATTGTACCCTGTGCGAGTCGGTGCAACTACCAAGACAATGAACCAGACAAATAATCTCCACACTCCCACAAGCATCCTCTGACATCCTGACAGGCTCACATGGCACTCCACAGTCACTCGCACATAGAAACAAAGGCTCACCTCCCAGCGTTGAGGAGTCCAACGTCTGGTCCAGAACAGATATCTTCCAGAATAAAAGCTTCATCACAGCTGGACATGTTAATGTGGGTCAAATTGGGCTTGCACACATCTAACCAGTAGGGTGTATGTTGCCCAGTGGACAGTTGAAGGATGTCCGTGATTAGTGCTGTTACACACAGGCCGAAGATATGGACGCCTGTACAACAAGAGTGCATTCAAATTATGTGATAATGTGCAACTTCAATACCTGCAGCTTTATACATATAGTGTTATATTATTTTATTATAGTGTTACTGTTAAACATGTTGTTTTCTTTAGTTGTTGCTGTTTGCATCACTTTTTCTCATGTTGGAAAAAAAGCTCAGCAAGCTGATAAAGAAAGCTGGCTCAGTTCTGGAGACTCTAGAACCTCTGGAGTTGATTGTGCAAAGAATGATTTTTCATAAAATGAAGAACAATATAAACAACTGTGAGCATCCTCTTCATCAGACTGTCGTACAACAACAGTGTCGTCAGTCAGAGACTCCTTCAGATCTGCTGTAAGACAGACCTCTACAGGAGATCCTTTCTGTCCACAGCCATCAGCATCTACAACAGCTCTTTGAAGAAAATGTAAATTAGGAGTTATGACAATGTTTAATTTCCATCTGGAATTTCATAAAGTAATTTTCGAATTTTAAATTGAATTTGACAGTTTTTGATGTTTGATATCACATTTTCTCTATAATTTCAAAAACGCTCAGCTACTAAGACAGTGGAGAATTTTCCTCTTCACTGACGCTACATGCATGCTTAGTATGAGGGATTGCTGCAAAGTCAATACAAGCAACTGTCCACTGTCGCTACATGCTCATCAAGGAGGAGTGAATGCAACAAGTCACTGACTCGATGCAATCAGCTGGGTTTCTTTGTAAAGTGCCTTGAGACAACATGTGTTATGAATTGGCGTTATATAAATAAAACTGAATTGAATTGAATTGAACTTCCGACCAGCCACTGTTGTTTTTCTCTGCCTTATAATGGTTTTTAATCAGCTGTACAATGCATGTATTCTCCCACCTATAAAGCGGAGAGCTCTGCGAATGTAGGAGTTGAAATTACAGCCTGCAGCATTGATGTTGGCCTCAGTCTGAGTTGATGATGACCTCCTGGACAGATAACAGTACAGGATGGCTTCTCCTATCAGGATCTACACACACACACAGAAAATGTTTGCAAACCAGAATTATACTAATGCTGACAAACCACACTGTTAAGATGGAAAAAAACACCTAAAATAAACACTGATCACTTTTGGTACTATATGTAAATATGTTTTAGAAAACTAAACAGGATACTTCATGCACACCCTTATTAAACTAATACATATCTTCCTTTTATTGCAATGGTGTAGGAGACAATGCCATCAGAAAATATCTGATTCACCGTTATGGAGCCAGGACCAGCTTTACTGATGAAAAACACAAATCATGAATTACAGTTCAAATATTATCTAGTCATACCACACATTTAAGTGGGTCCGGTAATATGGAAGCCGAAAGCTTCCGTCACACTGTTACGTTCTACGACATTTCTCTGTCCCTATACTGGCCTTTAAGTGCATGGTAGGATGTGTACTAGTGTTTAAGAACAAACAAAAAAACCCAGAATACAATTATTCCTAAAAATAAAAAGCTACTTCAAAAGCTTCAAAAGAAGCTTCAAAAGAAACCAAATATGCTGACAGGAATAAATGCATGTTTTAGATGATAACAAAAATGCTTTCATAACTTCTGGGTCAGACAAACACTTTGGAAACTTTTACTGCTGAGTTTTATACTTAGTTTAATAAATTGTATTCAAACAAATGTACATATTCCACTTGTATTTTATGCTACTACTTATACCGTCAGTTACACAGTAATTACAAAGTCTGGAATAATTGTGAAAATGGATTACAAAATTTAGCTTTCACTCAAATTTAACCCCATAGCAATGTTTCCATTTTAGCTCAGCACAAACACTTCCTGATGATTCAAATCCAATTATAGTTTTCTGTTGTACACATAAACACAATAATGGTTAGTTACACGGGTGGAAATAACAAAACAAACTGCCAGACAATTTTCTTTTACTCCTAAAGCCTAACTCTACGCAGTTATCATAATGTTATCCAAAAAAACAGATAAAAACATTATGGCGCAGTACTAACTAACATGCAGTATAAAACAATTAAACTGTCAGAACAGATTTACTATAAATTCTTTATCAGAGGCCAAAGCAACTGTGGTGGAAATTAAACTTTTAAATAATCTTGTTAGACAACCAGTTGGTTATAGTCAGATTAAATATTTATTATCTGTTGCAACAGAAGAGTGACAGACCAAAACCATCAGCTTTACAATGGCACTCTGAAAACATAGTTACCACTCTGCCCTTATATACATCCCCAGGACCCCCCTTCCCTGCAACCACACACACAAAGCCACACATCAAACGGGGAATGTGGTAACCCTTTGAACACCAACATCCTATCTCTAGAACTACACTTGCCTCCCTAAACCCTGATGACTTTCTCAATAACCCCTAGGTCCTCTATTGCACATGCGCAGATGCCCTCAGGTCACACTCCAGCTTAATCTTACTGACAAATATTTTCTAAGGATATATAAATGTAGGTAATCATAAAATTCTTTTACAGCTACACATCAGTCAGGTGAATACAATTCCAGTGAAAAGTTCGCATCCACTTATAAATTGTGAGATAAACACCATAATAAGTTAAATATGTAAGTTGAGTTGCTTTTATGGGCTAATGACGGTGTGCTAGTTTAATTAGCCACTTTACTCTGCATTTAATTAAACACCCTTACAAGTTTTTACATCATTTATTTCAATCAGTAAGACAAGTAGCTGTTGTTTCATCTGTTATTGAATGTAGCATTAATTTAAGCCGTAAACAACCCCACAACATAAGGAAGAAACTGTCAATGTCAGGAAAATGGCTAGTATATTCTGGAGAAAATCCTGGATGATTTTTTTCAAATGGTACATAAAGCAAATATATATAAAGAAATTCTATTACTAATGCATACCAAGATGTTCCAGCACTTTACCATGGCCATAGATAATAATTAATCATTTGCATTGTCTGCAGTCTTTGAAGTTATCTGTTAGATAACAAGAAAAAAGAAAAAACTAAATCTGTCACTTTTCTAAAAAATACTTTTCATATTAGATTAACTGTTTCTGCTACAAACTCACTGGGGCTCATATATTTCAGAACCTGTTGAGAATTCATTCTTCAGTTTGCCTGAAAGTGTATCATCATAAGTGGTTGTGGTTTTAATCTCACTGTAAGATGTTACATCAAGAGGTGTAGACTTTAACTTCTCTGGTGAATCAGTGTAACTACTGGTTAATAAAACCAGTAGTTAACTTAAGTGTTTGAAATTTATTAGCAAGATGTAATGTCTGTGTTACTTACTGTGACTGTTGGAGCTGCAAAGGCCAAGCTGAAGAGCAATGGGAGTGGGCAGACTTCCTGTCTTGGCAGGATGTAGGGCAACGATAGGCTGCGGTCATTACAACTGTACCCAGAATGCACTGGCTGGAAAATATCGGTCAGCTCCAGAAAATAAAGACTGACAACAGAGGAGGCCAGGATGGGGAGCTGCAACATGGAGGGAAGACCAGAACAAAAATCGTTAAGGCATTTTTTTTGGTATCATGATCACTACAGTGTTATTTACTTAAACATGTATTACGTTCACCATTATGCAGCATAGAGATGAGAATTGATGAATAATTTTTTCACAGACATAGGGTGTTCATCTGTATTGCCAGATGGAGATTTTTTTTTTATTTATTTTTTTATAATTTTTAGGCTCTAGCAGCCTTTAGTATATTTGGACAGTAATGAGACAGAAAATTGCTTGGAAAGAGCGGGTAAGGGAATGCAGGAAGAGTCAGTGAGGATGAAAACATGAAGAAGTCTCTTTGGAAAAAAACATCTAACATATTGTGCAACCTATGTTTTCTTACCTATATGATTATACGATATTTAAAGAGTAGGAGACTTTCAGTATATAGCTGCAAAAGCCACACTAAAAACTCACATGATGAATTAACAAGATCATTTTTAAAGGCTGAGACCACAGCTTTGAAAAACCACAGAATGCTTCATCTAGGAGTCTCTTCCTAGATGAAGCATAGAGAAACGATTCACTCGATAGGTCACACACTGAGTAAATGAGCCAATCCAGTTAAATCAAGCTGATTTGGACTACAGTAAGCATATGAACAGAATATGTCAGACTGCAACTAAGGCTAACATTTTCTACTTTTCCTTCGTACTGTGTCTAATAAACATGTTATCTCGTTGTTGTTGGTGGATTTAATGCATTATGATCAATTATTACATTTTAGAGCAAGAAAATTCCAAAATCTAAATTTATTTATTAAACATAAAAACATATATCATACTTTTCATTGTTTTTTGAAACAGTATTTCCTTCCTGACACAAAAAGAGCTATTGAGACATGACCCCCAAAAACACATTTGCAACAATCCTATAGATAATGACGTCTCGTATAGCACCGGATAACTATTGTTGTGCACAGAAAAGGGATTTTTCTCTTTACAGAAAACAAAACTGACTATCAGGAATATCTTGAGTAGATGTGTCGTCATCTATTGGAAACAAAGAAAGACTCTCAATGCCAGAAGCGTAGATTAGCTTCATGAAGGTAAATAGGTAGGAGAAGAAGCGTATTTCTCCTCAGAACAGGACATTATGGTCAAGAATTGTTTTTCCATAAATGGCCTGGCTTTGAATAAAAAGGTTGGATTAATATTTAAATTACATAAAACTTTTTCATTATTTTCTTCCTACTTGCCCTTGTAATAGTGGTCAAAAACTGCTGAGGACCAATTTTGCCATAAATAAGAATACATTCAGAAAAAAATACATGAATTAATGAATTAATAAATGAATTACTCATCCAATAAATAGTTAGAAAAATGAATTAATGTACCAAGAAATGCAACAAATAAAAAAAAATGTATTCAATAAATGATCAAATATCACACATTAATTGATATTTCAATTTCAATCTTTAGCTGTTGTATTTGATCTCTGCACACTTATTCTTGTTTTGTTTTTTAACATCTGTCATAATTTTTTTCTTAACTTTTATCAGATGTGAATTTATTCCTATATTATTTCACTAGCTCATTTATTTTATTTATATGGACTCCCTAACAAATTTATTTACAAAAAAAACGTTTATTTTTAAAGAAATTTTTAGGTTGTTTATTTATTAAACATAGATGTATTAATAATTCATGTATTAAATCATTTTTATTTAAATTGTTAGTATTTTTATCATAAATCACAAATGAAAATCACTCACCGAGGCTAACACTTCTATAGAAAAGGTGAGCGGAGTTCATGTGCATGTAAACCAATCTAATGTTAGGGTTTACTGAATGTCATATAGTAGCAGTTAAAATTATTTTATGATGTACTTTAGCATAGAAAGCAAAACAGTAATTTAACAAAATATTTTTATGTATGTTTTTAATATACATCTAATTCAAATTTCATTTAGATTCCCTAATTTAATTACTTAATGAAGTAATACATTGAGACCTTTAAAATATATTGGAAAAAATATGTATTTCTCTAATACATATATTTCCAATTTTATTCAAATAATAAGATATAACAATGTGTTAAATAATGTATTAATTTGGGGGATTTGTGTATTTATCATGTATTAAGATGTTAAATAAAAATACATTTTCTGCTAGTAATAGAACACCAAGGGTGGTGGCCCATCTAAGATTTTCTTGTCCTGGGTCCATAACTAGGAAAGTATTGGAATCTAGGCTTTAGGGGAAGGAATAACTGAAATCTGAAGGACAAAGAGTTTATGCCACAGCCACAACAGTTGCTTTTAAGCAGAGTCAGCAGCCAGACCATTGAGGCGACTGGATGGTTAAGCTATCTCGGGTGTTACAATGTTACTGTTTATGTGCCTCTATCAGTACAAAGGTGCTTTGTTACGTTCACAAATCTCACTGTTAATTAAATCATTGATTGGTCTCTCCAAACCTTTACACATAATTAGCTCCAGCAGCAATTCTTTTATCCTCCAATATCTGAGCCAAACGTTAAAGGGAGTGTTTTACTGGAGCTAATGTTTGATTGTCTTCTTCTCTTCATACCCACCAAATGAGTTGTATTACCTGGAATGAGCTGCATGTTTTTGTGGAAACTAACTGCAGACAGAGCATTTTAAAGTAACAATGCTGCTCAGCACAAGAGCAGAAATTAGTAGAGGTGTCCCGATACCAGTTTTTCCCAGACCGAGTACCAGTACTTCAGTTTAGGCACTTGCTTCCAGATACTGATACTGAGTGGTTAAGTTGGTACTTATATATCACACAATAACTTTTGAAGACACATTTATTTAGAACATGGTGGCTCTTTTTTATAGGCCTACAGTCCCTCTGACTGTATTAACAAATCAAAAATACCTCATCACATACATTATTGCATACATTTAAAATGAATTGAAAAAAATGCAAGTTAAATTTACATTTTTTACAAGTTTTTTGCAAATAGCAAACATTTCAATTAAAACGCAAACTGGAACACGTTTAAGAAATTCTAGCACCACAGGCTTCATTTTCAAATATTTAACAAGAATTCACTAAATAATAGGAATAAAGTGTAATATTTTTCGGTTCAAAGGTAAATGGAACAGTTATGGCAAATCTCAGAACCATAGAGCCATATACAAGGTTTTTACAGTGAGCTTACATATTATGCTTACATGTTTGTTTATTCTGCAAGCAAGAAAAAGGCAACATTGAAGTTACTGCTACAACTGCTACTTATATTAGTGCTGTCTATGATTGCTAAGACATCTTTGGAAAAGTGAGAGGGAGGTTTTTTAATGAAAAAAAGCTTCTTAGCATTATCAGCTGTGACCATGTTTCTTTTATTTTCTATAATATGTGACACTGAGCTAAAAAGCCTTTCACTGTCTACACTAGTGCATGGTGCTGAAAGGTATCTTTTCCATTTGCGTCAGAATGGAAAAACCACACGTTGTTAACCACCCATTACTGCAATGCTTTATTCTGTCAAGACTTTATGGGCTCCTTAATGCATGTTTCTACCTGTATGACAGGACCCAGTGGTGTACTGCTCATTGTTGCTGATGTTTGCTCATGTGCTAGTTCCTCAAATACGCTGTCCAGAGTGAGACTGTATTTGGCCTGCGTGTTGTGTATTTTTTTGGCTGCTGGTTCCTCCACATCTTGCTGCTTCCCAGCCGCTCCTTCTACTCCTCATCCCCTGTGTCCATCCTATATCTTCTGCAGCTCTGTGATCACATTATTCTTGGCAGTGATGCTTGAGAAAAAATATTACTTTCAAACCAATCCACTTAAATAATGCAAAAGTTCAACAGTTAAGATTTTTGAGTTAACCATAATGAGAAATTTCATTCTCCTTGTCTTTTTTTCTCCCTGAATTAATCAAAAAACCCAAACATTAATACATTTTACAGTATTTACCTTGAATCGAGGACCGCTATGCAGCACAATGAAATTTTTTCTGAGTCGCAGAACAAAAGATACGACTGTAACTGCGGTACTTTGAATCCCAGATGATCGCCAGAGGCGGTGCTTCAAGCACTGAATGATGATTCTTGCCCATTCAACAACAAAGTCACCTGTAACTTACCGGTGATCACGTGAGTCTATATAGTCACATCTCACCAGGAGCTCAGTCCCGACAAGATTCTCTCGAGCATGCGGAGACCGCTCTGGCGATCATCCGGGATTCATAGAACCGTAGTTACAGTCATAACCTTCATTCTATTTCATCTGTACTGACCACCAGAGGCAGTGCTTCAAGCACTGGATGACGTATATCAACAAAAATGAAACCCACAGGAACATGGCAGCAAAAGCACCCACCTCAGTGGGACACAGAAGGTGGTTTCTCCAGGACGCCCTTTAGGTGACGGGGCGTGACCACGTTCATCCTGTAGAACCTGGCAATGGTACTTGGCACCGTCCAGGAAGCTGCCTCACAAATGACCTTAGCTGCACCCCGGTCATAGCAGCCCATGAGGTGGACAGGCTTCTAGTGGAGTGGCACCGCGCACCAACTGGCATGGCCTGTTCCAAAGAGTAGACCACAGAGATCACCTTCACAATCCAACGCGCCACCCGCTGACGCTAACAGACAAAGAGGCTGTCTGTCTGCCGAATGGTTGCTGTGGAGCGGACATACGCCTCAAGGGGCAAAGAGGCTCAGAGGGATTGAAACGGGAAAGCTGGAGCAGCAGTGCACTGCCAGCCATTGCAGGCACCTTCGGAACAACGGAGGCATTAGTCCACAGTGTAACACCGGAGCCATCCGGGTTCCACTGACAACATGGCTCAGAAACAGACAGAGCATGCAATTGTCCCACCCGTTTTGCAGAAGCCATGGCCAACAGGAAGGCGGCCATGGGAGGGAGAGCCACTTGAAATCCACCCCCTGTAATGGATTCAAACAGGGAAGACTGAGGGGCTGCAAGCACCAGCGACAGATCCCATGCAGGGGCCACAGGGCACCTGGGTGGACACAAGCACCTGGTACCCCTCAGGGAGAGCGTGACATCCCTATGCCGGCCAACAAGTCAAGTCAAGTCAAGTTTATTTATATAGCGCTTTTCAGCAACAAGGCACTCAAAGCGCTGTACATGAGGAAAAACATTACAATGATACAGAAAATCAAACACAGAAAAACAAATCAAATGACATTAATAATCCTTGGGAGTTTACTGGTAAGAGCTGGTTCTAATCCAGTCTTTCTAAAAGAGGTAATTAGATCCTTAAGTCCTCTGTGGTGAGGAATTCATCCTGTGCTAGAAGAAAAATGACAATATTAATCCTTGAGGTTGCTGGTATGAGGCAGTTGTGGTCCCATCATTCAAATAGTAACAGTCATTGGCACTCACTGAAGTCTAAGTAGAGAAGCTGGGTCACTGGTATAAAACATTTTTAGTCCAAACTTTTTAAATACTAATAATGTTTGGCTTTTACTGGTATGAAATTGTTGTAATACAATCCTTCTAAGAAATCTAAAAATATCTGGTCATTGGTGTAAAAACAGCTTTAGTCAAATTTTCAAATACTAATATTTGGCTTTTGCTGGTAATCCTTCTGAGAAATCTGAAAATCTATGAAAAGTAATGAAATCACACATTTAGGTAAAGTAAGATAAAAAACCTCAGCAGGGGTAAGCAACACATACATAAGTAAAGATTTAAAGCGACACATACAAAACAACATCATTCAGGGGATCCGGTGAAGGCGGTGTGAGGGGGTGCATATGTTTATCTTGGGCATGTGTGTGTGTGCATGTGAGTGTGTGCAAGTAAGTCCAAGAAGTCACAGAGGCCATTGTCCTTGATGGTACGTTGGAATGTTCATCAACCGGCCACACAGTTCTGAGCAGGTCCACAGATGTCCTCAGGAAAGGGAGGGGCCAGAGGGAGCAGAGCATCTTGTTTACATGACATCCAGGAGAAGTTGAAAATAGCCGGCCACACAAGGGAGCCAGATTCAGATAACAACTATTGTTTTGGGTCAGGCCGACTCTTAGTTTTCCGTCTGCCTTGAGAGTCTCCCTGGTGCTTCTCAATTGTGAATCCAAACAACCAAATTCCAGGTCCTTTACGCCATATCCGAGCGAACAACTTTCTCCAAGATTTATCCCATTTCATCCCTGAATCCAGGAACCGCAACCTGCCTGCGACCCTGTGTAAGGATCACATCCAGTCTGCGATTCAGGGGAATGGCCACCACATACACACTTAAGGTGGAAGGGAAACACCCCAGATCTAGCAACCCTTGAAAAAAGGGCAGCAAATGGGAGACCCTGGGCTCCAGTCATGGTGTGGCCCACCCTGCCCCCATAGTGGGAGAAGGCAGAGCCTGACCCTGTACAGCCCAAAGCCAGAGCTGCAGGCAGCTCGTAAGGGGGTGGAGAATCCGGCCCCCCAGCTGGGAGAAGAGATCCCTTCTGGAGGAGAGACGCATCGGCGAGCCGGAGCAGCCTGTGCAGCAGAGGAAACTAGGTCCCCGTTGCCCAAAATGGGGCAACCAACAGAAGTCTGTGCCGCTCCTGGAGAACCCACAGGAGTGTCTGGAAGATCAGGGCGAATGAGGAAAAGGCATAGAGAAGGGCCATTCGTGCGCCAGTGCGTCACAGCCCAGAGGATCGGGATTGTCCGTCAGGAAAACTAGAGGTGACAGTGAACTGCATTCCTGGAGGCAAAGAGGTCCCCCTCCGCTCTGCCGAAGGTCACCCAAATGCGATTCACCACCTCTGGGTGAAGCTGCCTTTGCCCCAGAAGCGGTACCTGCTGAGACAGAAAATCCACTGCCATATTCTGCGGTCCTGGAATATTGGCCGCCCTGTGTTAATAGACAGTTTTCTCCTATTCACAGCTTAGATGAGCACATCAGACAGTCTGCTTTTTTAGTATCCTCTGTGTTTACCTTAAAATATCTCTAAACCACAGACATTTTGGCGTCCTACCGCCATATTATTTTTTTCTTGTTCTTCTGGGTTTTTTTGGAGGGTCAGCAAATAACCTCTTCGTGTACTAGCCCCACCACCTGGTATGGAGTGTGGTCCAACCTTTAAAGTTGCAGCACAGCCCAATCCAGGAGGAAATTTAAGCATCACAATAATTAAGTAAGTAATCATCATAATGACAAATTACAGACTGACCACAGAGATCCTAAATCTCTGGGCAGGGTGCTGGTCTGTCAGGCCTAAGAGTTGTTTTGTTCCACCAGAGTCTCAGACAAATGAACAGGATATAACGGTCTAACTGCCGTCGATGTCTTAGTGTATATCAGTACTTTCCTTCCAACCACCAAATGTGTAGCATCCGCATAAACAAAATGCCTCCCACAATAATATAATTTGTTAATACCTTATTTTACTGTCTTTCAAATTCTGATGAGAGAAATACTAAAAGCTGTAAAACACAGCAATGCTATGACCACTTGTAGCTATTTTCAGCCAATCCCTCTCTAAGTGTAAATCCAGTGAAGGCCTCATAGGTTTGTTAGAGACCATTAATAAACAAACAGGATCATAAAGACCAAGGAACACAAAGGACAGGTCAGAGAGAAAGTAGTGGAGAAGTAGGACTATGTTATTAAACAATATTCCAAGCTTTGAACGTCTTACAGAGCCCTATTTCTTCCATGATCTAAAAATGGAATGGCACAAACCTACCAAGACATGGCTGTCCACCTAAACTGACAAAGAAAGCATTAATCAGGAAGCAGCCAAGAGTCAACTGCTAACTCTGGAGGAGTGCAGAGATGGGACATATGGGACAATCTGTTGTCAGTACAACTGTTAGCCATGCACTCAACAGATCCACCCTTTATAGAAGAACTGTGAAGAAGGTAAACACATCCTCCACACAATGAAACTACATTGTCCTGTGATGATGATGGGAATAGTGAAGCTACAGGACAATACTGGAAAAGAAAACAGTTTGAGGCCACAAAACACTTGAGACTGGGGCAGAGCTTCACCTTGTATCAGGATGATGATAGAAACAAGTTTTCAGAAGTGCCTCATCCAATCTGAATAAACTTGGAAGTTTTTATGAAAAGAAGAAAGATCAAGAGTCTGTACAGGTGCAAGGCATATACACCAAATGTCTTGCAACAGTAATCGCAGCAAAAGGTGGATCTACAAACTTTGGACTCAAAGAAATTTTAATACAAATGCACACCACACTACTCATGTATTTTTTATTTATAAGAGATGTTTAAAACCATGTGTCCACTTTACACTTCTGCACTGCATTATTTTTGCTGATCACAAAAAAAGTTGGTGATTGTCACAGTAAAAAATATGAACATGTTCAAGGTATTCCTCTTCCAGAAAAAGGCACTAAAGGAGCTACTTGTGCCATTAACTCTACTTTCTCTAATTCTCTAATTTACTCCTGGATTAGTGCTTCTCAAATCCTCAGTTGGTCAAGGCAGATGGCTGCTCACACTGACCCAGGTTCTGCTGGAGATTTCTTCTTGTTAAAGGGGGCGTGTTCTTTCTGCTGTCACTGCATGCATGCTCAGCATGAGGGATTGCTGCAAAATGATTGACTCAAAGCAGTCTACTGTCCCCTATCACCACATGCTTGTTTAGGAGGAGTGAATGCTGCAAATCAGTGACTCAATGCAATCGGCTGGGTTTACATAATATAAAACTTTTCTTTTACCAATTTGAATAATAAACGGAACCTAACTGCATTGTTTGATAACTAGAACCAAATTAGAATTTATGTAATGAATCTGTCTGTATGATTGGACTGAACTATCTTAAATCCATAAGCCTCAAGTATGCAAAGTCTCCACTCTCCTACTCCAACATCATGTCTAGTCCATTAACATTTTGGACTGCTGTAATGTAACACACAGAATCCTAAAAATGTCTTATGGCAATATTAATTTAATTTAACAGGTTTTTATCTTGAGTGTTTTTGTTGTTGTTGAATTTAGATGAAAGTAAGAGATGCAATGAACATTGAATTAATCATGTTTAAATGTGAAATAGGATCAAAACTCATCAGAGTAACGTGTTGGTTTATAAACTGTGTTTGTTGCATGTGGTCAACATTATGCTTTTAAGTAAGTCTAAGGAACTCAATTTAAAATGCCCCACAACCTGGGAAAGTTCTTGGAGTAATTTCTGAAGAACATAAGATTCAAAGATCCTCAGTTTCAATAGCTTTATGTAAGTATAGGTTATGCAATTGTGCTAACCTTTCAGGAAACCACCAAAACCACAGCTTGCAACTAACTGCAAACTGCTGGAAAACCAGGGTTACTGTCTATAGAAAACACAGTTTTACATAGCCTAGGGCTGAGAGGGTACTGATCAAGAAAGAAGTCCCTGCCACCTTCAAGGGCAACAAAACTTAGCTGCTAACCACATGAACCAGCTAAACGCTTTCAGGAGGAAAGTTGTATGGTCAGCAAAGACAAAAGCAGAAACCTCTGCAGGTAAAGAGAGAGCAGAGATATAGGATAAACCTACAGTGTCCATTAAATATGACATCAACAGAACATTATGCATAATAAAATTGACATTGAACACAATTGCATTTATAGAACTTTGGACATCATCCATGAGGACTGTGATACAGCGGTTACCCAAAAGCAGAAAATACAGCCAAAAAACACACAGTGCTGTAAACTGTAGGCCACATCCGCTTGATCTTTATAAGCTGCCTGTTTTACATGCCCATGATCTCTTAAGATTAACTTGCATGAGGTCAATGACAAACTGATCCAAAACTAGGGGGTTTGTGGTGGTGTGTTTATTATGAAATGATTATTTGAAAGGGGTTACAAACTGCTATACATGACCAAAATGACAAGAAGGATGTTTGGAGCAGGAAAAATTAGCCTTTCAAACCTAACACTACACTTACTGTTTCACACTCAGTGGTACTGGTCCAGTGCACAAGGTGGACAGATTTTTTTTGGTTCAGGTTCACTGGCCACACCCAGGCTTGTTTAATGCCAGTCCTGCTGAATCAAAATACAACTAAAATAGAACCTTTCTGACAAAATAAAGTAGGCTAAAACATACCTTAAATTAACACTTGCCTAAAGATGAGAAACAACGCCAGTGACTTTTATCAGTCTTATATGGTTTACAAAACATTTTCTAAGGCCTCAAGATTCCAGCAAATCAGTCAGAACCATTACCCATAAATTGAAAGAAAACATGGAACAGTTGTGAAACTTCCCAGGAGTAGCCAGCCTATCAACATTACTGTAAGAGTGCACTGATGATCCAAAGGAGAGTCCCAAGGAGAAAACCAGCACTAACAAAAAAGAACACAAAGACCTGTCTCACGTTGCCAAAAAAAAACAAACAACAAACTATCATGATCCCCAAGACTTTGGGAAAATATTTAGAGACTGATGAAACAAAAGAGGAACTTTGTGGAAGGTGTGTGTCCTCTTGGATCTGGTGTAAATTTAAAATAGAATTTCTGAAAAGGCACATTATACCAACAGTCAAACATAGTGGAAGTATTATGAGCATCTGGGGCTGCTTTGCTGCAAGACCTGGAGGGCTTCCTGTATTTGATGGAACCATGAATTGTCCTCTAATGGAAACCCTGAAGGAGAATATCCAGCCATTAACTAACAACCTTAAGCTCAAGCACACTTGGGTTATGCAGCGGAACAATTATTTGATAAACACCAGAAACCCATCCGGGGCTGTACGGTGGCGCAGCTGGTAGCACTGTTGCCTTGCAGCAAGAAGGTCCTGGGTTTGACTCCTGGCCGGGGGTCTTTCTGGATGGAGTTTGCTTGTTCTCCTTGTGGGTTCTCACCGGGTACTCCGGCTTCCTACCACAGTCCAAAGGCATGACTGTTAGGTTAATTGGTCTCTCTAAATTGACCTTAGGTGTGTGAATGAGTGTGTGCATGTTTGTGTGTTGCCCTGCGATGGACTGGCGACCTGTCCACGGTGTACCCCGCCTCCCGCCCATAGACAGCTTCCCCACGACCCACTATGGAAAAAGCAATATAGAATATGACTGACTGACAGAAAGCCATCCTATGAATGGCTAAAAGAAAAAAAAAGCATTTGGAGTGGCCTAGCTAAAGCTGGACTTAAACCCAACTGAGAAGCTGATGTGGCTTAATTAAAAATATTTTGCAAGGGAGAGTAGGCCAAAATTCCTCCACAGCAATGTAAAATACTAATTTCCAGTTTCATTTATTTTATTTGTTTATTTTACAGGGACAAACATATTTAACATTGCTTCATAAAAAAGTAGTAGATGCTATGTATACAGGTTTCTAGCAATATATAATTTGGAACCTCTTTATCTGGTTTAATTCTTCCTGTTTATAATAAATTTTTCATGATCTGAAAAGCAAAAAGAGGAAATTTGTAAGGAGGGAAATACTTTTTCATGGCACTCTATTTTAGATAAACTTTATTTGCCTTTGGGACCAATAAACAATGAGAGATTTGCCTTTCGGACATCACAGGAGACACACCAAGTTACATCTGAATTTGGTCATGGTTGCTCAACTTTCAAACATACAGTATTATTTAACCCCCAGTTGGTCGTGGCAGATGGCCGCTCACACTGAGCCTGGTTCTGCTGGAGGTTTCTTCCTGTTAAAAGGGAGTTTTTCCTCTCCACTGTCGCTACATGCATGCTCAGTATGAGGGATTGCTGCAAAGTCAACGCCAGTGACTGTCCACTGTCTCTACATGCTCATCCGGGAGGAGTGACTGCTTCAAATCTCTGACTGGATGCAATCTGCTGGGTTTCCTTAGATAGAAAAACTTTTTATCCAATTTGAATAAATAACTGAATCTGACTGCACTGTTCAATGATTAGGATTAAGTGGAATGTATGTACCTGAGTTTTGTGAAGTGCCTTGAGACGACATGTGTTGTGAATTGGCGCTATATAAATAAAACTGAATTGAATTGAATTGAATTGGTCTCCTAATTCATTGTACAAAAAGTTTTGCCACCATTGAGCTTTACCTTCCTAACCTCTTTAATTTGACATGTATTATTTTACTGGTGTTGACAAAATGGGAGTAAAATAAAGGTGAACTGATCCAATATACCAAATCAAACCAATAATTTTGAGATGTGTTACATTAATATATTGTTCAGATTCAGATTAAAAAGTCTGATTAGCAACAACAACAAAGACCACACAGAGTACCAGTGAGCTTGACTAGATGGGCTTGTGGTGTGTTGTTAACTAATTATCTCTATCAAATTCATGTATATTCTCTCAATACTGAAAATCTGATTTTTACCAGGTAAACAGCGATGGCAGCTCCCAGTAGCCAACCACAGTACACGTCCACAGGGTGGTTTCTGAACTGAATGATCCTGGTTAATCCAGCCAGGATGGCCAACATGACAAATGAGAAGACCAGCAGAGGCTTCAGCAGCTTGGCTGAGTCTGTCAGCACTGTGTTGAAGTACATCTAAGAGACACAATTTAAAATGTATTAATTATTATTTCTCAGTATTTCTTAAACTTTTACAATGTTAGATTCAACATTTATTGCACAAGCTTCATTCTGCACATACGTCAGTGCAGAAACTACTTACAGAGATGTAGACAGCAGCAAAGGCAGCCAGTGTAGCATGTTGGGATGGAAAAGACTTCCTAAAAGACAAAGAGGAAGAAAGGCTGGGTGTTCTCCATATGAATTACCATTTTCAGACAGGTAAGGACAGTGCTGAATATTCATCTAAAGCAAGAATGTGAATCTCAAAGAAACTTGGATTTGATTGTGTGTATGTGCAAAGTAGTAACTGCGCAGTAACAGTTGTTTAATAAAAACAGCATGCCAAAGGATCACAATGAAAGCCACAGTATACCCCCTGGGGTATGGTCTCAAAATGTGGCTTTAGTTTGGGATTGCTAAAAATGCTGAGAATGTGTTGTTTAACACAGTTCATTCCATAGTACATTTAAAATTCTCATAAATAAAACCTCTTAAAGGGGACATATAATGCAAAACCTACCTTTTTAGCCTTTAAATACATTTTGTTGTATACTTGGAGTCTGTAAGATGGCAAAAAAGTTGAATTTAGTCTCTCCAGTTGCTGTGGAGATATCTTTGTATTATGTTTGGGTCCTATTTTCCAATCCGTTCAGTTCTCACTATCCTCTATTAAGTTTTTTAAACTGTTACATCACAGTATTTGTTGCTGAACACTAAACAAGGTCATGGACTGCCGGCTACCAGTTTCGTGTATCTGCCATTTTTATTTCTTGCTGTGATTTTATAGTTCAAGTACGCCAAAGCTGCAACTCTATAAGTCTAAATGTTTGGTTGTTTGGTGTGTTAGCTCACAGAATTCATTACATCGTCGCCCAGAATCCGAACCTTTTCGAAGTGCCTGGTTAAATTTTTTTTTTTCACCACTTCGAGGACGAGGAACTTCTGCAGCCTCCACCAGTATCAAGACAAATTTGCTGAAAGACTTCATCTGATGAAAGGGTCAGTTCCTTCTGTTTATGGAAACAACTGGAACAGTAAAGCGGTAAGCTGCAAATAACGCTGAAATGACAACAAACTTTATTTTAAACATGACTCTATTGTGTGTTAATATGACGTCCTGGCTATTGCTCTGATAGCAGTAGCATCGTACCGTCTGCTTATGTTATGCTGTGTGCTCACCGTTTTTGCTGTTTTTGTCTTCTGCGCCGTTAGATAAATCTCTGTTATCAAACTACAAAAATGGACCAGGGAGGGATAGGGGATCTTTATTTAGACCACAAATGAATGATTTAAATGTGAAAAGGACAGATTTAAAAGCATGATTTGTCCCCTTTAATGATTGGTTTGTTCACGTTAATGATAAAACTTCTTGTAGCTGCGTTTGATCCAGTCAGAATCAGAATCAGAATCAGAATCAGCTTTATTGCCAAGTTTGTACATACAAACAAGGAATTTGACTCCGGTACACTTTGCTCTTTGGTTTTTGTTTTTGCACTACAGAATATACATATTTACAATGTACAATATACAAATATATAAATAAAATAAAAAGGTGCATTTGCAACATCTGTATGCTGTTGTTTTGTATTTTATTGAATGTTCAACAGGGAAACAGCCTGGGGGAAGAAACTGTCTCTGTGGCGGCTGGTTTCTGTGAACAGCGCTCTGTAGCGTCGGCCTGAAGGCAGAACTCTAAACAGTTTATGTGCAGGGTGTGTGGGATCTGCAGAGATTTTTGCAGCTCTTTTCCTGACCCTAGACCTGTATAAGTCTTGGATGGAGGGAAGGTCAGCCCTGATGATTCTCTCTGCAGTCCTGATTGTTCGTTGCAGTCTGGACCTGTCCTGTTTTGTGGATGAACCGAACCACGCGGAGATGGATGAAGACAGGACAGACTGAATGATGGCAGTGTAGAAGATGACCAGCAGCTCCTGTGGAAGGTTGTACTTCTTGAGTTGCCTCAGGAAGTACAGTCTCTGCTGGGCCTTCTTCCGAACAGTGTCTATGTGTGAAGACCATCTCAGGTCCTCAGAGATGGTGGTTCCTAAGAACCTGAAGTGATCCACAGCCGACACGGTGTTGTTGAGGATGGTGAGGGGGGTGTATGGAGGTGGTGTTTTCCGAAAGTCCACTACCATCTCCACAGTCTTGAGTGGGTTTAGTTCCAGGTAGTTCTGACTACACCAGTGTACCAGCCGATCCACCTCCTGTCTGTATGCAGACTCATCACCGTCCTGGATCAGTCCAATGACAGTGGTGTCATCTGCAAACTTCAGGAGTTTCACGGACGAGTCCGCTGAGGTGCAGTCATTTGTGTAGAGGGAGAAGAGGAGTGGGGATAGAACACACCCCTGGGGGGCACCAGTACTTATTGATCTGGTTCGGGAGAAGATGCTCCCCAGTCTCAAAAACAGTCCAGTCTGTGCATTCAAAGCAGGCCTGTAGCATCTGCTTTGATTCCTCAGTCCACTTTTTAACAGTGTGAACCACGGGTTTGGAAGCTCTTAGTTTCTGTCTGTAAGTTGGGATGAGGTGGATAAGGCAATGATCCGAAAGTCCCAGAGCAGCCCTGGTAACAGCATGGTATGAGTCCTTAAAAGCTGTGTAACAGTGGTCCAGTGTGTTTTTGTCTCTGGTGGGACACTTAATATGCTGTCTGTATTTTGGGAGCTCATTAGAGAGATCTGCGCTGTTAAAATCTCCCAGTATTATGATGAAAGAGTCAGGGTGTTTTTTCTCCACGTCTGTAATCAGCTCAGCGAGATGTTTTTCCGCGGCAGAAGTGCAGCCATGCGGAGGAAAATATGAGCCAATTATTATGAACGAGGAAAACTCTCTCGGTGAGTAAAACGGTTTACAGATTATGGAAAATGACTCCAGATCCGGACTACATGTTTTCCCCAGCACTTTTATGTCTCTGCACCAAGCTTCGTTTATATAAAAGCAGATTCCGCCTCCTCGCTTCTTCCCTGATAGCTCCGCGCTGCGATCCGCTCTGAACAGCTGGAAGTCGGGCAACAGCAGTACGTGGTCCGGGATGTTGTCACTCAGCCATGTCTCGGTGAAGCAGAGAACCGCTGATCTGCGGAGGTCCGAGTTTTTATCGGTGAGTAGAAGTAGCTCGTCCATCTTGTTGCTTAGAGAGCGGACATTTGCCAGATGTATTGAAGGCAGTGGTGTGCGAAGTCCTCTTTTGCGGAGCTTTACCAGGGCGCCAGCACGCTTTCCCCTCCGACGCCTCCGGCGCAGTATCCCGTATAGTGCCGCCGCTCCGCTTGCCAGAAGCTCAGTGAACCTCGGATGGATGAAAGATGGTGAAAAAATCCCAAGAGAGGACTCTCTGATGTTGAGAAGTTCCTCTCTACTGAATGAGACCACCAAATTGTGGCCCGAGACCACAGTACTGTGGCTTGAAAAACATATAAACACACAAAATACAAAAACAAGGAGAGAGCGAAGCTCCCAGGCTGCCATCGTCGGCGCCATCTTGTTGATATAAGTCAATCAATCAATCAATGACATTTTATTTGTATAGCACAACAGTCACCAAACTGCTTTCCATTAGTGCAAGAATAAAAACAAAAACCAGAATAGAAACAAATAAAAACAAACAACTTGACAACATTAGTAAAATCATGCAAAATAAAAAAAAATATGTGTCACAGTGCTGTTATGTGCTAAAAGCAGTTCTGAACAAATCCGTTCTTAACTTAGCTTTAAACAAAGACAAATAATAAAGAGTCAATTGAGTTGATCCCAGTATTCTCTAAAAAAAGGCTTTAACATGCTTCAGGATCAACAGAACAGCGCTAGGCTGGTTTAAATCGTATTTGTATGACAGATTCCAGTTTGTTTATGTAAATCATAAATCTTCACACTCACAGGGTTACTTGTGGAGTATCACAGGGTTCAGTGCTTGGGCCAATTCCCTTTTATAATATATATATGCTTCCAATTAATAAAATCATCAGACAACATGAGATCAATTTCCATGGTTATGCTGATGACACTGAGCTATAAATATCCATAAATCCTTTGAATTTTCTTTTAAATTTGGAAATGACAGATTATCATCTATTGACCAGAGTCTTTGAAGCACAAACTGCTAAGTCAGTCACTTTATCTAAATGGGATTAAATAAGCCTACAGTAATAAAATAAACAAAATTTGTGTTCTCTTGATCAGGACAGGTCTCTTGTTCCTTCTTTCACCTCCGGAAATTTGCCAAAATTGGAAAGATGATTTTTTCCCCATTTTAGCTTCCCTTCACTGGCTCCTTGTTAAATCCAGAATATAATTTAAAATTCTCATTCTCACAATTAAAGCCCTTAAAAATCAAGCATTATTATGCATCAGAGATCTGATTGTTCCATATATTCCTAACAGAGCACTTTGCTCCCAGACTGCAGGTTTACTGGTGGTTCCTAGAGTGTCTAAGTAGAATGGGAGACAGATCTTTCAGCTCTCAGGGTCATCTCCTGTTGAACCACATTATCTTCTATTATTAAAAATATATTATTTTTAGTTATCAGCTCCTCTCCTGTGGAACCAGCTCCCAGTTTTAGTCTGTGAGGCAGACGCCCTGTCTACTTTTAAGGCTAGGCTTAAAACTTTCCTTCTTAATAAAGCTTATAGTTAGAGTGGCTTAGGTTATCCTGACCTATCTCTTTGGTTATGATGCTATAGGCTTAGACTGCTGGAGGTCATGATGATCACTTTCCCTCACTCTGCTACATTCTTCTACTACTCTCCAGTTGGGTGATTTTTTTACTGTGACTAACTGTATGTGCTCTCTTTCATCTTATAGACTTAAAAACTATTTAAGAGCTTATTTGTTTAGCTGCATTCCTTTCCTAGATGAAGCCACTACAGGAGACACTGCTCCCAGAAACATAAAAATCTCTCCTGGATCAGTGCTTCTGTGTTTCCTTTTTTATGTATATGGTCTGTCTTCTCACACCCCCAGTCGGACATGGCAGATCACAAAAGCCAGGTTCTGCTGTAAGTTTAATTCTTTTAGGTGAGTTTTTCTTTCCACTGTCGCTACATACATACTCGGTGTGGGGGATATCTGCAAAGTCAACAACATAATAGCCCCTAGGCCGGCGACGAAGGAGCCGGCGGTCAGGAGGTCGGCCGAGCAGAGTAGAGGACCCTCGGTCGTGAGGTTGGCCGAGCAGAGTAGAGGGCCCTCGGTCAGGAGGTCGCCTGAGCAGAGTAGAGGACTCTCCGTCAGCAAGTCGGGCAAAGTCCAAGGCTACGTTCACACTATAGCTTGAAGTGACCCAAATCCGATATTTTTTTGCCCGTATGCGACCTGTATCCAAACTTTTCATGACAGTCTGAACGACACAGATCCGATTTTTTCAAATGCGACCCAGGCCTCTTGGATATGTGGTCCTAAATCCGATACGTATCTGATCTTTTCAAATGCAACCTGTGTCTGTACGGCCAGGTCGCATTCATCTGACCTGTACATCATTGATACTCGACAAACGTCACTATTCTGGGTCCTGCTAGGCGCTCACATATGCACATAAAGGTTGCCTTTGTCATTTGAAAATTATGAATGAAGTCCGTATCATTAAAGCCGCTCACATCACTATCCCACCACTGCTGGCTTCGACTCCGAACCCACACGATTCTTCGTACCGACGACGCTGCCACTGCCCCACAAAATGCCATGGCCAAAAGCCTGCCTCTCTTTCTTTTCGATTTTCTTAAAAATACTGCGTTGTTAATATGCTGGCTCCGGTTGGAAAACAACTTCAAAATCGCTAAATACAGGCCAACATTTCCATCCATATTTACTTCCGCAAATACTAAGCATGCTCGCTACATGTGACGTCAATGCGTCGTCTACTGCGCATGCAGGACACTTGAGTTGGATGAATGCGTTCACACAGGAGATCACTACTAGGCACATATATTTGGAAATGTGAACGACCACGCAAAAAAATTGGATTTCACCAAAAAATCGGAATTGAGCATTAAGACTTGCAGTGTGAACGTAGCCCAAATGAGGGCTGAACAGGAGTCTAGGAGGTCTGCCGCGGAGCGTGGGAGACCCTCAGGGCAGGTGGTCTGGAGGTCTGCCGCAGAGCTTGGGAGACCCTCGGAGCAGGCAGTCAGGAGGTCGCCCGAGCAAAGTAGAGGACCCTCGGTAAGGAAGACGGCCATAGTCCAAATGAGGGCTGGGCAATAGTCTGGACGACCTGCGGCGGCTGAACAGGAGTTTAGGAGGTCTGCCGCGGAGCGTGGGAGACCCTCAGAGCAGGCGGTCTGGAGGTCTGCCGCGGAGCATGGGAAACCCTCGGAGCCGGCGGTCTGGAACCTTGACCGGCACTGGAACCTTGGGCCCAGGCTGGAACCCTGGAGGCTTGACGCCAGGCTGAGACTCTGGAGGCTGGAACGCTGGAGAGCGGTGCAGAAACTGCTGGAACACTGGAGAGTGGTGAAGAAGCCAGCAGAGCCCTGGAGATCTGCGGCGGAGCCCTGGATATCTGCGGCAGAGCCCTGGAGATCTGCGTCGGGACTGTTGAGGCTCTAGAGACGGAGGCGGTTCGCCCTCGAACCCCTCTTGGAACTCGGGAACAGGAACTGGAGGTGGTTCAACCTCGAACCCCTCTTGGAACTTGGGAACAGGAGCAACCCTCGGCGGAAGCAGGAGCCGAAAGCGCCAGCAGAACCCTCAGCGGCGACTGAAGCTGGTGCAGCAACTGAGGCATCTGGCTGACCTGCAGCGGAGGCTGGAGCTAGAGCATCGCGCGGCTAACACTCAGTGGCGTGAGTAGAACCTGAGGCATCCGGAAAAGCCTCAGAGGCAGGAGCAGAGGTGTCGCCGAGACCCTCAGAGGCAGGGGCAGAGGCGTCTGGCTGACCTCCAGTGGTGCTGGAGCGTCAGCAGATCCCTCAGAAGCTAAAGCTGAAACAGGCAAGAAGTTCCCTTTAATAATTTTCTGGCACACTGCCTCAATGATCTCTACGGTTAAGGAGCTCGAAGAGTAGCATCCCCGTTCAGCTTTCCAGTACTTCAACTGGTTATGGACCTCCAATGTCTGTTCAGGGGAGCCAGGAGAACCTAAGAGATGGAGAGCCAAGTCCGTGAGAATCTTGCCTCTTCTTAGCACCAGCATCATGAAGCTTAGTGAATATGGAGAGTATGTTGTAAGAACAGAAAATTCGACGGTGGCTGTGGCAGACGTGGATGGCTCTGCAGCGGTAGTTTCTTCTGTGGAAGGCTCGGTGGATGGTTCCCCGGCGGCTGCTGCGGATGGCTGGTGACCACGGCATGAAGAGGAGGATTGTGTACAGGAGCTCCAGGCTGCACAGTGGGAGCAGAGGATTCATTCTTCTGCCGGGAGCCACTAGGGGGCACTGGGTGATCACCGGGGCAAGGCTGGGAACCAGGAAGCGAAGTCGAGGACGCCAGGCAAGGGGAAGGAGTGTTGGCCAGACCCTCCAGGAAGGATAAGGAGGCACCTGTCCAAATCTCCACAACAGGAGGAACAGTGTCCTGACGGGGACTGCGTCTTCAGCGGGAGGAAGAGCAAACAGGAAACTCGGAGTCAGACGGCAGGCAGGAAGACTGTGGTGAAGGTGTAGAGCTGTCCCGAACTGGGCAGAAGAAGTGTGTGGCGCCCAACACAGGCTCCGATGATGAGGGGGGAGCTGTATGCCAGACTGTGGGCTTATGCTGGGAGGACAGAGAGGGAGTGTAGCGTCACGGACCGGTACCAGGTAGAGGAATCGCCAGTCTCGAGCCCCAGTACGGCGATCACTGCTCCTCCTCTTCTCTGGCTTGGCGAGCACTTTTTTCTGCTGCAGGCCAGAGATACTCCCATGGAGTGATCCTCTCCTCGCCCGCTGCTTGGTCCTTTTCTTGGCTGGTTCCTACTGTCAATGACGACGGTTTGGAGGCAGGATCGGAATGCAGAACATGGCGAGGAGGCCGCATGGTGAGTAGATGAAGTTTAATATGAAAAATGCACAGCAGACTTACAGGCAGGTAATCCAAGGGAACAGGTTCAGGAGGCAAACAGGAAACAAACCACTAGGAAGAACTCGGGAAGATACAGGGTGGTTAACGAGAGGAACCAGCGGGGAACAATGAAACTAGAGAGCTTATAAACTGAGGGAAGTGGAGTGTGGACCAATGAGAAAGAAAGGCAGGTAATCAGAAGAATAGTGAACAGGTGTGAGGACGACAGGGACACGAGGAACCTAACTGGACTAAATAATAAACCTAAAAATAAACGAACATATATAGTAAGCAACTCTAGAAAGAAACAAGTAACAAAATAAATCTAAGGTCATGGGGAAAACCTAACTGGGAAAAGTAAACATATGCAAAACACTAAGACAGATCATGGTATTGTGTTACCAGCAGTGGTAATGGAGGAGGGGAGTATACAAATTTATCGTTCATTTGTAACAAAAAGGAGTTTTAAGAGGTTTTTAACTGAAAAAGTACACCTCAAAACTTCATCTGTGCTGTCAGTTCATCAAGAATAAGCCTACTTTGAAATGTTCTTTTGGAGGTTTTGGAGTAGAGCTCCGATTACAGGCAGGTCTCGCTGCTAAGGTAAGGTAAAATAAGATAAGCTAACTGGGAAGTTGGAATAGGATTTCCCCACTGTCAGCCTGGCCAAAGTCGCTGAAGAAGGGCAGTAAGCAGATGTTTTCCTGTGTAGAAGGTGATGTATTTCCAAAAACGTTGTGACCAAAAAAATCCAAAAAACTATTGACTTAAAATTTTACATTTCAAACATGAACAAAACTGAACTTAAGCCAACCAAACTTAAAATAATGTGCACTCAGCTGCACTGACCTTGTCCTCTCCCCTTGAACTGCAAAATTCTTCTGCTTAAATAGTCTCTGCTGGTCAAACAAAATGGTCTCTAATGGAATATTCCAGATACCAGGTATTACTAAACATCACAATAATTTACTTGGTGATGCTCCTTCATGCTGATGACAAACACGCACATTTTAGTGTAACCATTAAATCATACAACAACAATATATTTAAAGCTAAGGCAAACATCAACCTAAAAGTAACTTTTAGCAAAATTCCACAGCTTCTCTTCCCCTTCTTACTTGGTTCCTTCCTGTGAAATTAGCTTTGTACAAGAAGCTATAAATACAGGAAGCGAGGAAGCATTGTCTCCATTTGTTCCTGGAGCACAGGTAAGTCAGGCAAGTGCATAACCAAAAATAAAATACACAGCTGCATTAAATAAACAAAAAAATAAACTTAACAAAACTGGTTAGACTTAATTTAAACCACGATGTTATAATAAATCTGTAAAAATGCAAAACAAATATACCCGGGATAGTAAATGTTTGCAGACTACAGGAAGAGGTATGGCTAAATCAAAACAAACAAGAATGTTAAGTGAAAATAATAAACTAAACTCTGGGCAATGGTGTTGTCACCCACTTTGTCACACCCACCAACCGCTGCTTGATCTCAGCCAGTAACTCTATAATTTCCCGCTGTTATCTGTTTCTGGTGGCTGAAAGCGTGTACAAAACATTTAATATGTAAGTGGTGAAAAACTGCAAGTACCAGAATATAAAATATAATATTTTTCGCCTGATATTTTAAAAATTTTAAGGTATGTAGGTATTATTTACTGTTTCCTCACAGTTCTGTAATATATTAATAGAGTATCCCTAATCAAACAGAGCACTTTCACTTTTCCTTGTAGGCCTGCATAAAAATATACATTTGTTTAAGATTGGCTTTTCATGTAAACCTAACTTAGTGTGAAGTCTTTATTATTTTTCAGTTTTTGTGCTTTTATACAGACAGCTTTGTAGGTGGAGAGACCACAGTTCCAGGTTTGGATGAAGTTTCCAATAGCTCCCATTGATCATCTACTCCACTGTCTACGTATCTTCTACTTTATATACATATTTGCTTATGATTAGAGAGTTAAGGTATCAATTTCCTGTACTTGATTGCTGATTATCTGTTTTTTGTGTTTTTGACATTCTAATTAATAACATTTTTACTAACAACATTTAATCTCTGTTTGTGGTGTAGATATCTGAGATGAGTACCTAATCATTATAATAATAAAAGAAAACTGTGTTAATCAGTGTTCAGTAGTTATTATAAATTAATCATGCAGTTGTAAAGCAACAACTCTGGGCTGATGCACGTTGGTAAATATTTTTATGTAAAATGTAAAATATTATGTAAAATGTAAAATATTTTTATGTAAAACTTTTCCTGGTCATGGAGTAATAATGCAAGAAATAATGGAAGGAATAATCAACCATCTAACTCTTAAGCTGCCCATCGTCTACTTTTATTTGTCAGTTAAAACAAAAAATTATTTATCAATTAATAGTCTTTTAAAGGGAGTAAAGGCAGATACATACAGGCTTCTCTCAGCTTTCTCCAGAGTCTCGAACACAGGAGGATAAAATAGAGCTAAATAAATTACTAGAAAGACTGGATTACATATACAGTAGGAGAAGGGACATTTGTGAGAGAAACAGGAATCAGTGGTAAGAGAAAGAAGAGAAAACTTTCTCTTACTTTTTAAAGTTAGAAAAGCTAAATTTAATACAGTTACTTATTCAAGTGGAACTGATGACTTGGACAATGCTTCTTAGGTTCTATCAAACTAACCTACTACCTTCAGAGACTTTATTAATGTAAATTGTACTTTTGTAAAGCATGAGGTAAACATTAGTTCATTTATTCTGGTCCTGCTCGTTTACAAAACATCTTTATAGCAAACTTTCACGTTTTATTTCTGGTCACGTTTATCCTAAAGTTTTCTTCTCAAGACATTATGTCTTGTTTGGTTACACAGTGATTGACAGTAAACTAAATTCTCACTTTTATGTTATTAACCTACTAAATGTACTATATTCAGATTCAGCAGTCATGAATCCAAATCTCACTTAATTAATTTGTACAGTATTAACACCCAATCACTCAGTCAAGCTGGTATTGTTATTTCTTTGGTTCCGATGAGAAACTGAGTTCATTGTCTTCAAAGAAGCCATGTTAGAAGCTCAATTAGTTTGAACTGTAACCCAGACTACACACTGTTCTTTGTAACGCATCACAGTTGACATGGAAGCAAATGCTTCATTTTACACTGTCAATGATTTTTAGGTTAGTTTAAAAATGTACCTGATTAAAAAGAAAAGTTACTCAATTTAAAATGTCAAAGTAGTGTAACTATTTTCATTACTTTAACAAAGTATTTTAAAAAATGACATTTGGTTTGTTTTAAATGTTCAGTTGGAACATCCCAATTATTATTATTATTATTATTATTTTTTGGATATAACGGAGATATTGTTCTGTAAAGCATTCTTTCAAATAAACAGTGTGTAGTCTGGGTTACAGTTCAAACTAATTGAGCTTCTAACATGGCTTCTTTGAAGACAATGAACTCAGTTTCTCATCGGAACCAAAGAAATAACAATACCAGCCTGACTGAGTGATTGGGTGTTAATACAGTGTCTACTCAGAATGCAACCTGAAAAAAACTCTCCTGCTATTAATATTTGTGGCTAGATGATGATTATCAGATCAGTTCAGATATTATTTTCAAAGCTAAGGAGGCAAATTATTATGACCACTCACCCAGTTGATAGATCACAAATAAACAGAATTGTCACATCTGAATGTATTCTCACATTATGAATCCTTACTTCAATCACTTCTCATACCAGCAATGGTAGAAAACGGGTTTGGCAGACAAATGTGTAAGAAAGCTTCTTTCCATGTATACGCACATACATGTAGATGTATATAATGTGAAACACAACGATTGATTCGATGTTGACTTTTCTTTTCATGATTCCTAGTGAACTATGAACAAAGGGGAGATTCTGTGTGCAGCCAAAGACTGTGACAGGAAGATTGTACCCTGTGCGAGTCGGTGCAACTACCAAGACAATGAACCAGACAAATAATCTCCACACTCCCACAAGCATCCTCTGACATCCTGACAGGCTCACATGGCACTCCACAGTCACTCGCACATAGAAACAAAGGCTCACCTCCCAGCGTTGAGGAGTCCAACGTCTGGTCCAGAACAGATATCTTCCAGAATAAAAGCTTCATCACAGCTGGACATGTTAATGTGGGTCAAATTGGGCTTGCACACATCTAACCAGTAGGGTGTATGTTGCCCAGTGGACAGTTGAAGGATGTCCGTGATTAGTGCTGTTACACACAGGCCGAAGATATGGACGCCTGTACAACAGAGTGCATTCAAATTATGTGATAATGTGCAACTTCAATACCTGCAGCTTTATACATATAGTGTTATATTATTTTATTATAGTGTTACTGTTAAACATGTTGTTTTCTTTAGTTGTTGCTGTTTGCATCACTTTTTCTCATGTTGGAAAAAAAGCTCAGCAAGCTGATAAAGAAAGCTGGCTCAGTTCTGGAGACTCTAGAACCTCTGGAGTTGATTGTGCAAAGAATGATTTTTCATAAAATGAAGAACAATATAAACAACTGTGAGCATCCTCTTCATCAGACTGTCGTACAACAACAGTGTCGTCAGTCAGAGACTCCTTCAGATCTGCTGTAAGACAGACCTCTACAGGAGATCCTTTCTGTCCACAGCCATCAGCATCTACAACAGCTCTTTGAAGAAAATGTAAATTAGGAGTTATGACAATGTTTAATTTCCATCTGGAATTTCATAAAGTAATTTTCGAATTTTAAATTGAATTTGACAGTTTTTGATGTTTGATATCACATTTTCTCTATAATTTCAAAAACGCTCAGCTACTAAGACAGTGGAGAATTTTCCTCTTCACTGACGCTACATGCATGCTTAGTATGAGGGATTGCTGCAAAGTCAATACAAGCAACTGTCCAACTGTCGCTACATGCTCATCAAGGAGGAGTGAATGCAACAAGTCACTGACTCGATGCAATCAGCTGGGTTTCTTTGTAAAGTGCCTTGAGACAACATGTGTTATGAATTGGCGTTATATAAATAAAACTGAATTGAATTGAATTGAACTTCCGACCAGCCACTGTTGTTTTTCTCTGCCTTATAATGGTTTTTAATCAGCTGTACAATGCATGTATTCTCCCACCTATAAAGCGGAGAGCTCTGCGAATGTAGGAGTTGAAATTACAGCCTGCAGCATTGATGTTGGCCTCAGTCTGAGTTGATGATGACCTCCTGGACAGATAACAGTACAGGATGGCTTCTCCTATCAGGATCTACACACACACACAGAAAATGTTTGCAAACCAGAATTATACTAATGCTGACAAACCACACTGTTAAGATGGAAAAAAACACCTAAAATAAACACTGATCACTTTTGGTACTATATGTAAATATGTTTTAGAAAACTAAACAGGATACTTCATGCACACCCTTATTAAACTAATACATATCTTCCTTTTATTGCAATGGTGTAGGAGACAATGCCATCAGAAAATATCTGATTCACCGTTATGGAGCCAGGACCAGCTTTACTGATGAAAAACACAAATCATGAATTACAGTTCAAATATTATCTAGTCATACCACACATTTAAGTGGGTCCGGTAATATGGAAGCCGAAAGCTTCCGTCACACTGTTACGTTCTACGACATTTCTCTGTCCCTATACTGGCCTTTAAGTGCATGGTAGGATGTGTACTAGTGTTTAAGAACAAACAAAAAAACCCAGAATACAATTATTCCTAAAAATAAAAAGCTACTTCAAAAGCTTCAAAAGAAGCTTCAAAAGAAACCAAATATGCTGACAGGAATAAATGCATGTTTTAGATGAAAAAAAATCTTTTCAAAAAACCTGGGTCAGACAAAATTTTTGGAAATTTTACTGCGGGTTTTTTATATTTTAATTTTTAATAAAGATTAAACAAATGTACATATTCCACTTGTATTTTAGCTACTACTTATACCGTCAGTTAACAGTAATTACAAAGTCTAATAATTGTGAAAATGGATTCAAAATTTAGCTTTCACTCAAATTTAAAACCCCCCATAGCAATGTTTCCTTTTTCCCCTCAGCACAAACCTTTCCTGATGTTCAAATCCAATTATAGTTTTCTGTTGTACACATAAACACAATAATGGTTAGTTACACGGGTGGAAATAACAAAACAAACTGCCAGACAATTTTCTTTTACCCCTAAAGCCTAACTCTACGCAGTTATCATAATGTTATCCAAAAAAACAGATAAAAACATTATGGCGCAGTACTAACTAACATGCATATAAAACAATTAAACTGTCAGAACAGATTTACTATAAATTCTTTATCAGAGGCCAAAGCAACTGTGGTGGAAATTAAACTTTTAAATAATCTTGTTAAAACCAGTTGGTTATAGTCAGATTAAATATTTATTATCTGTTGCAACAGAAGAGTGACAGACCAAAACCATCAGCTTTACAATGGCACTCTGAAAACATAGGTACCACTCTGCCCTTATATACTCCCCAGGGCCCCCCTTCCCTGCAACCACACACACAAAGCCACACATCAAACGGGGAATGTGGTAACCCTTTGAACACCAACATCCTATCTCTAGAACTACACTTGCCTCCCTAAACCCTGATGACTTTCTCAATAACCCCTAGGTCCTCTATTGCACATGCGCAGATGCCCTCAGGTCACACTCCAGCTTAATCTTACTGACAAATATTTTCTAAGGATATATAAATGTAGGTAATCATAAAATTCTTTTACAGCTACACATCAGTCAGGTGAATACAATTCCGTGAAAAAGGTTCGCATCCATTTTAAAAATTGTGAGATAAACACCAAATAAGTTAAAATTGTAAGTTGAGTTGCTTTTTTTGGGGGCTAATGACGGTGTGCTAGTTTAATTAGCCACTTTACTCTGCATTTAATTAAACACCCTTACAAGTTTTTACATCATTTATTTCAATCAGTAAGACAAGTAGCTGTTGTTTCATCTGTTATTGAATGTAGCTTAATTTTAAGCCGTAAACAACCCCACAACCTAAGGAAAAAACTGTCAATGTCGGAAAAATGCTATATATTCTGGAGAAAATCCTGGATGATTTTTTTCAAATGGTACATAAAGCAAATATATATAAAGAAATTCTATTACTAATGCATACCAAAAAAAGATGTTCCGCACTTTACCATGGCCATAGAAATAATAATTAATCATTTCATTGCTGCAGTCTTTGAAGTTATCTGTTAGATAACAAGAAAAAAGAAAAAACTAAATCTGTCACTTTTCTAAAAAATATTTTTCATATTAGATTAACTGTTTCTGCTACAAACTCACTGGGGCTCATATATTTCAGAACCTGTTTGAAATTCATTCTTCAGTTTGCCTGAAAGTGTATCATCATAAGTGGTTTTGGTTTTAATCTCACTGTAAGATGTTACATCAAGAGGTGTAGACTTTAACTTCTCTGGTGAATCAGTGAACTAGGGTTAATAAACCAGTAGTTAACTTAATTTTTTTTTTGAAATTTTATTAGCAAGATTAATGTCTGTGTTACTTACTGTGACTGTTGGAGCTGCAAAGGCCAAGCTGAAGAGCAATGGGGTGGGCAGACTTCCTGTCTTGGCAGGATGTAGGGCAACGGTAGGCTGCGGTCATTACAACTGTACCCAGAATGCCCTGGCTGGAAAATATCGGTCAGCTCCAGAAAATAAAGACTGACAACAGAGGAGGCCAGGATGGGGAGCTGCAACTGGAGGGAAGACCAAACAAAAATCGTTAAGGCATTTTTTTTGGTATCATGATCACTACAGTGTTATTTACTTAAACATGTATTACGTTCACCATTATGCCGCATAGAGATGAGAATTGATGAATAATTTTTTCACAGACATAGGGTGTTCATCTGTATTGCCAGATGGAGATTTTTTTTTTATTTATTTTTTTATAATTTTTTAGGCTCTAGCCGCCTTTAGTATATTTGGACAGAAATGAGACAGAAAATTGCTTGGAAAGAGCGGGTAAGGGAATGCAGGAAGAGTCAGTGAGGATGAAAACATGAAGAAGTCTCTTTGGAAAAAAACATCTAACATATTGTGCAACCTATGTTTTCTTACCTATATGATTATACGATATTTAAAGAGTAGGAGACCTTTCGTATAATAGCTGAAAAAAGCCACACAAAAACTCACATGATAAAACAAGATCATTTTTAAAGGCTGAGACCACAGCTTTGAAAAACCACAAGAATGCTTACATCTAGGAAATCTCTTCCTAGATGAAGCATAGAGAAACGATTCCACTCGATAGGTCACACACTGAGTAAATGAGCCAAATCCAGTTAAATCAAGCTGATTTGGCACTACAGTAAGCATATGAACAGAAAAATTCAGACTGGCAACAAAGGGTTTAACATTTTCTACTTTTCCTTCGTACTGTGTCTAATAAACATGTTATCTCGTTGTTGTTGGTGGATTTAATGCATTATGGTCAATTATTACATTTTAGAGCAAGAAAATTCCAAAATCTAAATTTATTTATTAAACATAAAAACCTATATCATACTTTTCATTGTTTTTTGAAACAGTATTTCCTTCCTGACACAAAAAGAGCTATTGAGACATGACCCCCAAAAACAAAAACACATTTGCAACAATCCTATAGATAATGACGTCTCGTATAGCACCGGATAACTATTGTTGTGCACAGAAAAGGTTTTTCTCTTTACAGAAAACAAAACTGACTATCAGGAATATCTTGAGTAGATGTGTCGTCATCTATTGGAAACAAAGAAAGACTCTCAATGCCAGAAGCGTAGATTAGCTTCATGAAGGTAAATAGGTAGGAGAAGAAGCGTATTTCTCCTCAGAACAGGACATTATGGTCAAGAATTGTTTTTCCATAAATGGCCTGGCTTTGAATAAAAAGGTTGGATTAATATTTAAATTACATAAAACTTTTTCATTATTTTCTTCCTACTTGCCCTTGTAATAGTGGTCAAAAACTGCTGAGGACCAATTTTGCCATAAATAAGAATACATTCAGAAAAATACATGAATTAATGAATTAATAAATGAATTACTCCATCCAATTTTAAATAGTTAAAAAATGAAATTAAAATTGTACCAAGAAATGCAACAAATAAAAAAAAATGTATTCAATAAATGATCAAATATCACACATTATTTGATATTTCAATTTCAATCTTTAGCTGTTGTATTTGATCTCTGCACACTTATTCTTGTTTTGTTTTTTAACATCTGTCATAATTTTTTTTTTTTAACTTTTTTTAGATTTTGGGAAATTTTTTTCCTATCATTTTTCACTAATTTTTTATTTTATTTATATGGACTCCCTAACAAATTTATTTAAAAAAAAACGTTTATTTTTAAAAAAATTTTTAGGTTGTTTATTTATTAAACATAGATGTATTAATAATTCATGTATTAAATCATTTTTATTTAAATTGTTAGTATTTTTATCATAAATCACAAATGAAAATCACTCACCGAGGCTAAACACTTCTATAGAAAAGGTGAGCGGAGTTCATGTGCATGTAAAAAACCCAATCTAATGTTGGGTTTAAATTAAAGTTCCCCTAAAAGTAGCAGTTAAAATTATTTTATGATGACTTTAAGGAAAGAAAAAGCAAAACAAAAAAATTTTAAAAAAAATTTTTTTATTTTTTTGTTTTTTTTTTTTTTTAAAAAATAATCTAATTCAAATTTCATTTAGATTCCCTAATTTAATTACTTAATGAAGTAATACATTGAGACCTTTAAAATATATTGGAAAAAATATGTATTTCTCTAATACATATATTTCCAATTTTATTCAAATAATAAGATATAACAATGTGTTAAATAATGTATTAATTTGGGGGATTTGTGTATTTATCATGTATTAAGATGTTAAATAAAAATACATTTTCTGCTAGTTATAGAACACCAAGGGTGGTGGCCCATCTAAGATTTTCTTGTCCTGGGTCCATAACTAGGAAAGTATTGGAATCTAGGCTTTAGGGGAAGGAATAACTGAAATCTGAAGGACAAAGAGTTTATGCCACAGCCACAACAGTTGCTTTTAAGCAGAGTCAGCAGCCAGACCATTGAGGCGACTGGATGGTTAAGCTATCTCGGGTGTTACAATGTTACTGTTTATGTGCCTCTATCAGTACAAAGGTGCTTTGTTACGTTCACAAATCTCACTGTTAATTAAATCATTGATTGGTCTCTCCAAACCTTTACACATAATTAGCTCCAGCAGCAATTCTTTTATCCTCCAATATCTGAGCCAAACGTTAAAGGGAGTGTTTTACTGGAGCTAATGTTTGATTGTCTTCTTCTCTTCATACCCACCAAATGAGTTGTATTACCTGGAATGAGCTGCATGTTTTTGTGGAAACTAACTGCAGACAGAGCATTTTAAAGTAACAATGCTGCTCAGCACAAGAGCAGAAATTAGTAGAGGTGTCCCGATACCAGTTTTTCCCAGACCGAGTACCAGTACTTCAGTTTAGGCACTTGCTTCCAGATACTGATACTGAGTGGTTAAGTTGGTACTTATATATCACACAATAACTTTTGAAGACACATTTATTTAGAACATGGTGGCTCTTTTTTATAGGCCTACAGTCCCTCTGACTGTATTAACAAATCAAAAATACCTCATCACATACATTATTGCATACATTTAAAATGAATTGAAAAAAATGCAAGTTAAATTTACATTTTTTACAAGTTTTTTGCAAATAGCAAACATTTCAATTAAAACGCAAACTGGAACACGTTTAAGAAATTCTAGCACCACAGGCTTCATTTTCAAATATTTAACAAGAATTCACTAAATAATAGGAATAAAGTGTAATATTTTTCGGTTCAAAGGTAAATGGAACAGTTATGGCAAATCTCAGAACCATAGAGCCATATACAAGGTTTTTACAGTGAGCTTACATATTATGCTTACATGTTTGTTTATTCTGCAAGCAAGAAAAAGGCAACATTGAAGTTACTGCTACAACTGCTACTTATATTAGTGCTGTCTATGATTGCTAAGACATCTTTGGAAAAGTGAGAGGGAGGTTTTTTAATGAAAAAAAGCTTCTTAGCATTATCAGCTGTGACCATGTTTCTTTTATTTTCTATAATATGTGACACTGAGCTAAAAAGCCTTTCACTGTCTACACTAGTGCATGGTGCTGAAAGGTATCTTTTCCATTTGCGTCAGAATGGAAAAACCACACGTTGTTAACCACCCATTACTGCAATGCTTTATTCTGTCAAGACTTTATGGGCTCCTTAATGCATGTTTCTACCTGTATGACAGGACCCAGTGGTGTACTGCTCATTGTTGCTGATGTTTGCTCATGTGCTAGTTCCTCAAATACGCTGTCCAGAGTGAGACTGTATTTGGCCTGCGTGTTGTGTATTTTTTTGGCTGCTGGTTCCTCCACATCTTGCTGCTTCCCAGCCGCTCCTTCTACTCCTCATCCCCTGTGTCCATCCTATATCTTCTGCAGCTCTGTGATCACATTATTCTTGGCAGTGATGCTTGAGAAAAAATATTACTTTCAAACCAATCCACTTAAATAATGCAAAAGTTCAACAGTTAAGATTTTTGAGTTAACCATAATGAGAAATTTCATTCTCCTTGTCTTTTTTTCTCCCTGAATTAATCAAAAAACCCAAACATTAATACATTTTACAGTATTTACCTTGAATCGAGGACCGCTATGCAGCACAATGAAATTTTTTCTGAGTCGCAGAACAAAAGATACGACTGTAACTGCGGTACTTTGAATCCCAGATGATCGCCAGAGGCGGTGCTTCAAGCACTGAATGATGATTCTTGCCCATTCAACAACAAAGTCACCTGTAACTTACCGGTGATCACGTGAGTCTATATAGTCACATCTCACCAGGAGCTCAGTCCCGACAAGATTCTCTCGAGCATGCGGAGACCGCTCTGGCGATCATCCGGGGATTCATAGAACCGTAGTTACAGTCATAACCTTCATTCTATTTCATCTGTACTGACCACCAGAGGCAGTGCTTCAAGCACTGGATGACGTATATCAACAAAAATGAAACCCACAGGAACATGGCAGCAAAAGCACCCACCTCAGTGGGACACAGAAGGTGGTTTCTCCAGGACGCCCTTTAGGTGACGGGGCGTGACCACGTTCATCCTGTAGAACCTGGCAATGGTACTTGGCACCGTCCAGGAAGCTGCCTCACAAATGACCTTAGCTGCACCCCGGTCATAGCAGCCCATGAGGTGGACAGGCTTCTAGTGGAGTGGCACCGCGCACCAACTGGCATGGCCTGTTCCAAAGAGTAGACCACAGAGATCACCTTCACAATCCAACGCGCCACCCGCTGACGCTAACAGACAAAGAGGCTGTCTGTCTGCCGAATGGTTGCTGTGGAGCGGACATACGCCTCAAGGGGCAAAGAGGCTCAGAGGGATTGAAACGGGAAAGCTGGAGCAGCAGTGCACTGCCAGCCATTGCAGGCACCTTCGGAACAACGGAGGCATTAGTCCACAGTGTAACACCGGAGCCATCCGGGTTCCACTGACAACATGGCTCAGAAACAGACAGAGCATGCAATTGTCCCACCCGTTTTGCAGAAGCCATGGCCAACAGGAAGGCGGCCATGGGAGGGAGAGCCACTTGAAATCCACCCCCTGTAATGGATTCAAACAGGGAAGACTGAGGGGCTGCAAGCACCAGCGACAGATCCCATGCAGGGGCCACAGGGCACCTGGGTGGACACAAGCACCTGGTACCCCTCAGGGAGAGCGTGACATCCCTATGCCGGCCAACAAGTCAAGTCAAGTCAAGTTTATTTATATAGCGCTTTTCAGCAACAAGGCACTCAAAGCGCTGTACATGAGGAAAAACATTACAATGATACAGAAAATCAAACACAGAAAAACAAATCAAATGACATTAATAATCCTTGGGAGTTTACTGGTAAGAGCTGGTTCTAATCCAGTCTTTCTAAAAGAGGTAATTAGATCCTTAAGTCCTCTGTGGTGAGGAATTCATCCTGTGCTAGAAGAAAAATGACAATATTAATCCTTGAGGTTGCTGGTATGAGGCAGTTGTGGTCCCATCATTCAAATAGTAACAGTCATTGGCACTCACTGAAGTCTAAGTAGAGAAGCTGGGTCACTGGTATAAAACATTTTTAGTCCAAACTTTTTAAATACTAATAATGTTTGGCTTTTACTGGTATGAAATTGTTGTAATACAATCCTTCTAAGAAATCTAAAAATATCTGGTCATTGGTGTAAAAACAGCTTTAGTCAAATTTTCAAATACTAATATTTGGCTTTTGCTGGTAATCCTTCTGAGAAATCTGAAAATCTATGAAAAGTAATGAAATCACACATTTAGGTAAAGTAAGATAAAAAACCTCAGCAGGGGTAAGCAACACATACATAAGTAAAGATTTAAAGCGACACATACAAAACAACATCATTCAGGGGATCCGGTGAAGGCGGTGTGAGGGGGTGCATATGTTTATCTTGGGCATGTGTGTGTGTGCATGTGAGTGTGTGCAAGTAAGTCCAAGAAGTCACAGAGGCCATTGTCCTTGATGGTACGTTGGAATGTTCATCAACCGGCCACACAGTTCTGAGCAGGTCCACAGATGTCCTCAGGAAAGGGAGGGGCCAGAGGGAGCAGAGCATCTTGTTTACATGACATCCAGGAGAAGTTGAAAATAGCCGGCCACACAAGGGAGCCAGATTCAGATAACAACTATTGTTTTGGGTCAGGCCGACTCTTAGTTTTCCGTCTGCCTTGAGAGTCTCCCTGGTGCTTCTCAATTGTGAATCCAAACAACCAAATTCCAGGTCCTTTACGCCATATCCGAGCGAACAACTTTCTCCAAGATTTATCCCATTTCATCCCTGAATCCAGGAACCGCAACCTGCCTGCGACCCTGTGTAAGGATCACATCCAGTCTGCGATTCAGGGGAATGGCCACCACATACACACTTAAGGTGGAAGGGAAACACCCCAGATCTAGCAACCCTTGAAAAAAGGGCAGCAAATGGGAGACCCTGGGCTCCAGTCATGGTGTGGCCCACCCTGCCCCCATAGTGGGAGAAGGCAGAGCCTGACCCTGTACAGCCCAAAGCCAGAGCTGCAGGCAGCTCGTAAGGGGGTGGAGAATCCGGCCCCCCAGCTGGGAGAAGAGATCCCTTCTGGAGGAGAGACGCATCGGCGAGCCGGAGCAGCCTGTGCAGCAGAGGAAACTAGGTCCCCGTTGCCCAAAATGGGGCAACCAACAGAAGTCTGTGCCGCTCCTGGAGAACCCACAGGAGTGTCTGGAAGATCAGGGCGAATGAGGAAAAGGCATAGAGAAGGGCCATTCGTGCGCCAGTGCGTCACAGCCCAGAGGATCGGGATTGTCCGTCAGGAAAACTAGAGGTGACAGTGAACTGCATTCCTGGAGGCAAAGAGGTCCCCCTCCGCTCTGCCGAAGGTCACCCAAATGCGATTCACCACCTCTGGGTGAAGCTGCCTTTGCCCCAGAAGCGGTACCTGCTGAGACAGAAAATCCACTGCCATATTCTGCGGTCCTGGAATATTGGCCGCCCTGTGTTAATAGACAGTTTTCTCCTATTCACAGCTTAGATGAGCACATCAGACAGTCTGCTTTTTTAGTATCCTCTGTGTTTACCTTAAAATATCTCTAAACCACAGACATTTTGGCGTCCTACCGCCATATTATTTTTTTCTTGTTCTTCTGGGTTTTTTTGGAGGGTCAGCAAATAACCTCTTCGTGTACTAGCCCCACCACCTGGTATGGAGTGTGGTCCAACCTTTAAAGTTGCAGCACAGCCCAATCCAGGAGGAAATTTAAGCATCACAATAATTAAGTAAGTAATCATCATAATGACAAATTACAGACTGACCACAGAGATCCTAAATCTCTGGGCAGGGTGCTGGTCTGTCAGGCCTAAGAGTTGTTTTGTTCCACCAGAGTCTCAGACAAATGAACAGGATATAACGGTCTAACTGCCGTCGATGTCTTAGTGTATATCAGTACTTTCCTTCCAACCACCAAATGTGTAGCATCCGCATAAACAAAATGCCTCCCACAATAATATAATTTGTTAATACCTTATTTTACTGTCTTTCAAATTCTGATGAGAGAAATACTAAAAGCTGTAAAACACAGCAATGCTATGACCACTTGTAGCTATTTTCAGCCAATCCCTCTCTAAGTGTAAATCCAGTGAAGGCCTCATAGGTTTGTTAGAGACCATTAATAAACAAACAGGATCATAAAGACCAAGGAACACAAAGGACAGGTCAGAGAGAAAGTAGTGGAGAAGTAGGACTATGTTATTAAACAATATTCCAAGCTTTGAACGTCTTACAGAGCCCTATTTCTTCCATGATCTAAAAATGGAATGGCACAAACCTACCAAGACATGGCTGTCCACCTAAACTGACAAAGAAAGCATTAATCAGGAAGCAGCCAAGAGTCAACTGCTAACTCTGGAGGAGTGCAGAGATGGGACATATGGGACAATCTGTTGTCAGTACAACTGTTAGCCATGCACTCAACAGATCCACCCTTTATAGAAGAACTGTGAAGAAGGTAAACACATCCTCCACACAATGAAACTACATTGTCCTGTGATGATGATGGGAATAGTGAAGCTACAGGACAATACTGGAAAAGAAAACAGTTTGAGGCCACAAAACACTTGAGACTGGGGCAGAGCTTCACCTTGTATCAGGATGATGATAGAAACAAGTTTTCAGAAGTGCCTCATCCAATCTGAATAAACTTGGAAGTTTTTATGAAAAGAAGAAAGATCAAGAGTCTGTACAGGTGCAAGGCATATACACCAAATGTCTTGCAACAGTAATCGCAGCAAAAGGTGGATCTACAAACTTTGGACTCAAAGAAATTTTAATACAAATGCACACCACACTACTCATGTATTTTTTATTTATAAGAGATGTTTAAAACCATGTGTCCACTTTACACTTCTGCACTGCATTATTTTTGCTGATCACAAAAAAAGTTGGTGATTGTCACAGTAAAAAATATGAACATGTTCAAGGTATTCCTCTTCCAGAAAAAGGCACTAAAGGAGCTACTTGTGCCATTAACTCTACTTTCTCTAATTCTCTAATTTACTCCTGGATTAGTGCTTCTCAAATCCTCAGTTGGTCAAGGCAGATGGCTGCTCACACTGACCCAGGTTCTGCTGGAGATTTCTTCTTGTTAAAGGGGGCGTGTTCTTTCTGCTGTCACTGCATGCATGCTCAGCATGAGGGATTGCTGCAAAATGATTGACTCAAAGCAGTCTACTGTCCCCTATCACCACATGCTTGTTTAGGAGGAGTGAATGCTGCAAATCAGTGACTCAATGCAATCGGCTGGGTTTACATAATATAAAACTTTTCTTTTACCAATTTGAATAATAAACGGAACCTAACTGCATTGTTTGATAACTAGAACCAAATTAGAATTTATGTAATGAATCTGTCTGTATGATTGGACTGAACTATCTTAAATCCATAAGCCTCAAGTATGCAAAGTCTCCACTCTCCTACTCCAACATCATGTCTAGTCCATTAACATTTTGGACTGCTGTAATGTAACACACAGAATCCTAAAAATGTCTTATGGCAATATTAATTTAATTTAACAGGTTTTTATCTTGAGTGTTTTTGTTGTTGTTGAATTTAGATGAAAGTAAGAGATGCAATGAACATTGAATTAATCATGTTTAAATGTGAAATAGGATCAAAACTCATCAGAGTAACGTGTTGGTTTATAAACTGTGTTTGTTGCATGTGGTCAACATTATGCTTTTAAGTAAGTCTAAGGAACTCAATTTAAAATGCCCCACAACCTGGGAAAGTTCTTGGAGTAATTTCTGAAGAACATAAGATTCAAAGATCCTCAGTTTCAATAGCTTTATGTAAGTATAGGTTATGCAATTGTGCTAACCTTTCAGGAAACCACCAAAACCACAGCTTGCAACTAACTGCAAACTGCTGGAAAACCAGGGTTACTGTCTATAGAAAACACAGTTTTACATAGCCTAGGGCTGAGAGGGTACTGATCAAGAAAGAAGTCCCTGCCACCTTCAAGGGCAACAAAACTTAGCTGCTAACCACATGAACCAGCTAAACGCTTTCAGGAGGAAAGTTGTATGGTCAGCAAAGACAAAAGCAGAAACCTCTGCAGGTAAAGAGAGAGCAGAGATATAGGATAAACCTACAGTGTCCATTAAATATGACATCAACAGAACATTATGCATAATAAAATTGACATTGAACACAATTGCATTTATAGAACTTTGGACATCATCCATGAGGACTGTGATACAGCGGTTACCCAAAAGCAGAAAATACAGCCAAAAAACACACAGTGCTGTAAACTGTAGGCCACATCCGCTTGATCTTTATAAGCTGCCTGTTTTACATGCCCATGATCTCTTAAGATTAACTTGCATGAGGTCAATGACAAACTGATCCAAAACTAGGGGGTTTGTGGTGGTGTGTTTATTATGAAATGATTATTTGAAAGGGGTTACAAACTGCTATACATGACCAAAATGACAAGAAGGATGTTTGGAGCAGGAAAAATTAGCCTTTCAAACCTAACACTACACTTACTGTTTCACACTCAGTGGTACTGGTCCAGTGCACAAGGTGGACAGATTTTTTTTGGTTCAGGTTCACTGGCCACACCCAGGCTTGTTTAATGCCAGTCCTGCTGAATCAAAATACAACTAAAATAGAACCTTTCTGACAAAATAAAGTAGGCTAAAACATACCTTAAATTAACACTTGCCTAAAGATGAGAAACAACGCCAGTGACTTTTATCAGTCTTATATGGTTTACAAAACATTTTCTAAGGCCTCAAGATTCCAGCAAATCAGTCAGAACCATTACCCATAAATTGAAAGAAAACATGGAACAGTTGTGAAACTTCCCAGGAGTAGCCAGCCTATCAACATTACTGTAAGAGTGCACTGATGATCCAAAGGAGAGTCCCAAGGAGAAAACCAGCACTAACAAAAAAGAACACAAAGACCTGTCTCACGTTGCCAAAAAAAAACAAACAACAAACTATCATGATCCCCAAGACTTTGGGAAAATATTTAGAGACTGATGAAACAAAAGAGGAACTTTGTGGAAGGTGTGTGTCCTCTTGGATCTGGTGTAAATTTAAAATAGAATTTCTGAAAAGGCACATTATACCAACAGTCAAACATAGTGGAAGTATTATGAGCATCTGGGGCTGCTTTGCTGCAAGACCTGGAGGGCTTCCTGTATTTGATGGAACCATGAATTGTCCTCTAATGGAAACCCTGAAGGAGAATATCCAGCCATTAACTAACAACCTTAAGCTCAAGCACACTTGGGTTATGCAGCGGAACAATTATTTGATAAACACCAGAAACCCATCCGGGGCTGTACGGTGGCGCAGCTGGTAGCACTGTTGCCTTGCAGCAAGAAGGTCCTGGGTTTGACTCCTGGCCGGGGGTCTTTCTGGATGGAGTTTGCTTGTTCTCCTTGTGGGTTCTCACCGGGTACTCCGGCTTCCTACCACAGTCCAAAGGCATGACTGTTAGGTTAATTGGTCTCTCTAAATTGACCTTAGGTGTGTGAATGAGTGTGTGCATGTTTGTGTGTTGCCCTGCGATGGACTGGCGACCTGTCCACGGTGTACCCCGCCTCCCGCCCATAGACAGCTTCCCCACGACCCACTATGGAAAAAGCAATATAGAATATGACTGACTGACAGAAAGCCATCCTATGAATGGCTAAAAGAAAAAAAAAGCATTTGGAGTGGCCTAGCTAAAGCTGGACTTAAACCCAACTGAGAAGCTGATGTGGCTTAATTAAAAATATTTTGCAAGGGAGAGTAGGCCAAAATTCCTCCACAGCAATGTAAAATACTAATTTCCAGTTTCATTTATTTTATTTGTTTATTTTACAGGGACAAACATATTTAACATTGCTTCATAAAAAAGTAGTAGATGCTATGTATACAGGTTTCTAGCAATATATAATTTGGAACCTCTTTATCTGGTTTAATTCTTCCTGTTTATAATAAATTTTTCATGATCTGAAAAGCAAAAAGAGGAAATTTGTAAGGAGGGAAATACTTTTTCATGGCACTCTATTTTAGATAAACTTTATTTGCCTTTGGGACCAATAAACAATGAGAGATTTGCCTTTCGGACATCACAGGAGACACACCAAGTTACATCTGAATTTGGTCATGGTTGCTCAACTTTCAAACATACAGTATTATTTAACCCCCAGTTGGTCGTGGCAGATGGCCGCTCACACTGAGCCTGGTTCTGCTGGAGGTTTCTTCCTGTTAAAAGGGAGTTTTTCCTCTCCACTGTCGCTACATGCATGCTCAGTATGAGGGATTGCTGCAAAGTCAACGCCAGTGACTGTCCACTGTCTCTACATGCTCAACCAGGAGGAGTGAATGCTGCAAGTCACTGACTGGATGCAATCTGCTGGGTTTCCTTAGATAGAAAAACTTTTTATCCAATTTGAATAAATAACAGAATCTGACTGCACTGTTCAATGATTAGGATTAATTGGAATGTATGTAGCTGACTTTTGCGAAGTGCCTTGAGACGACATGTGTTGTGAATTGGCGCTATATAAATAAACTGAATTGAATTGAAACTGAATACAGTATACAGTACATACAGTATATTAACTTGTAAGTATTCAGTTGTTCTACCTATGAACTTCCTGTTTCATCTGGAACAGAATGTTTCTGTCAAACTGTCAGACTAAAAGCTCTTGATAATCCCCAAGATTTTTTGGGGTCAAACGTCTGTCATTACTTTCAAAACTGAGGAGAAGAGGAAAGAGATAAGCACCAGCTGTTCTCTCTATAAATCACTGTTCAGTCAGGGTCACCTGAATTACTTTCACTGTGACCTGAAAAGTCAAACCTTTTGGCTCCTATTCATTGAAGACAGTGCTAACACTTCACCCCAGCCGCTTCACACTTGGCTGCGAACCGCCCCAGTGCATGCTGTAGGTCTTGGCTATAGGGGGCCACCGGGACCACGTCATCTATAAAAAGAAGAGACAAAATCAACTGGTCCCCAAACCACCTCCAGCCCTTGGCTTTGCCTAGAAATTCTGTCCATAAAAGTTATGAACAGGACTGGTGACAAAGGGCAACCCTGCTGGAGTCCAACGTGCCCCGGGAACAGGTCCAACTTAGTGCCTGCAATGCGGACCAAACTCCTGCTCCGCTTGTACAGAGACAGGATGACCCCTGATAAGGGGCCCCTGACTCCGTACTCCTGAAGCACCCCCCAAAGGGCACCACAAGGGACACAGTTGAATGCCTTCTCCAGGTCCACAAAACACATGTGGACCGGTTGGGCAAACTCCCATGAACACTCAAGAACCCTGCAGAGGGTGTAGAGTTGGTCCAGTGTTCCATTGCCGAGGCGAAAACCACACTGCTCCTCCTGAAGCTGAGGTTCGACTATCGGCCGGACTCTCCACTCCAATACCCTGGTATAGGCCTTACCAGGGAGGCTGAGGAGTCTGATCCCCCTATAGTTGGAACACACCCTGTCCCCGACCACCACGCAATGTTGAAGAGGCATGTCAACCATGACAGCCCCACAACATCCAGAGACTTGAGGTACTCAGGGAGGATCTCATCCACCCCCGAAGCCCTGCCACCGTAGAGCTTTTTAACCACCTCGGTGACTTCAGCCTGGGAGATGAAAGAGTCCAACCCTGAGTCCCCAGCCTCTGCTTCCACCAGGGAATGCGTGATGGCAGGATTGAAGAGATCCTTGAAGTACTCCTTCCACCGCCCGATAATGTCCCCAGTCGAGGTCTGCAGCCCCCAAACCCCACTGTAAACAGTGTTGGCGAAGCACTGCTTCCCTCTCCTGAGGCGCCGGGTGGTTTGCCGTACTGAACTTCTTCCTGTAGATGTTTTTTCCATTCCAAATCTTCCTTCTTAGTTACTTCTGCACAGCTCTCTGCTCCTCCTTGTCTCCTGATCTAAAGGCTCCCTTCCTCTTCTTGAGGAGAACCTTGACCACTGATGGAGGTCAGAGGGCTCAGTGGCATCTGTGTATAGCAGCCTCACTTCTGTCAGTGTGCCCCAGGACAGCTGTGGCTACAATATAGCTTACCACAGTCAGTGTGTGAATGTGTATATGAATGGGTGGGTGACTGAATGTAGTGTGAAGTGCTTTGGGGTCTCTGGGGACTTGATAAAGAGCCATACAAGTACAAGCCATTTACTATTTACCATTAATTTTGATTGATATGGGGTTTGTTACTGGAGAAACACAGTACCTAATGAGGGGCACAGTGTTGCACACACAGAGGTTAATGTAGTCAGTGATGCAGTCTGTGATCCTGTCATTGTCCTCCCCATGAGGAACATGTAGCTCTTCCCACACAGTGGAGCTTCTTCAGTCTCCCGAGACCATCTCTTCACTGTGCATGTCACAGGTGGTTCTCTATGTACAAGTGGTTTATACACAGGCTGATGAACCAGGTTCGAATCCGAGTCCCCCAGGAAAAAGAGGGTGGGGGTGGGGGGCTGATGAGCTGTATGCCCCCTTGGTGTTGGGATACATTAAGTCCAGTATTTCATTGTCTCATGTGCAGCAGGTAACATACTGGGTAAAGGAGGGGAGAGTGGAGGACAGGTCTACCTACGTACCCATTGGTGGTCTGTAGGTGGAACAAGTTATATCCAAATTGGACCATTTATTCTTGGGGTGTTTTTTTATTTTTTTTAGTAAGCATATTCTGTTTTCTCACATTCATGTATACCTAACAGAATGATAATCAAATGATGATGTAATACTCTTCACACTAAAATACTCCCACTGCTGCCAGGTTATACTGTGCTGCATTGCAATGAAGCTCTTGCCCTAATTTACTGCCCTAAATCAACTCACATGCTGAAGTTACCAGGGAAGGATACCGCATGCAGGCATATTCTCCACCATATGCATATGTAGAAACACCAGTTATCTGAATTTAGAAGAAAGGCTTATCATTGTTTAATATTTTATTGTTAAGAATATAGAACTCAACTGAAGATATGAATACCTAATGATAATTTAACCAAAGCCTTTCTTGTGACCGTGCAGCAGAAAACAGGCTGCATTAAAAAGGCTTTCCTCCTCATAACGTCTGTAGCCCTGAGCACACATATAAAAATACACCCAATTCAGAATGCCATGTTGCCTAGCAGCCAGTTAGTGGGTATGATAGTGTGGCAGTGTGTGAGACACAAGCACAGCTTTGCTGTGGACAGGAGGCGGCAAATTGAGAAATTAGCACTTCTGAAAGCTAGGACTGAACCTACTCTATCATTCAAGAATAACAGTAGAACTGAAAAAGAACATAATTTTAAGGTAGCATCTAACAAAAATGTTGTTTTTGTAAAAGGAAGACAATAGGACAGTATTTTTTGGAAGCACAGATAACACAGTAACATTTCTAGGCAAGCATGAACTCAGCAAACATGTTACTAATTCGTCACTCATCTGCAGTTTACCCAGTCTATTCTCGGCCACAGCATTTAAGCTGCTGGCCACATGGACTACTGCATCTGGAAAGAGTTACTTGAAATTAGACACGTAATGGCCTCAGGCAGAAAGTCCACTAAAAAATAGTAGCGTACAAAGACAAAGCAATTTTAAAAAAAGGACTCAATGTGAAAAAGTTCAGGAGTATTAATACTTTGCAAGAAACTATACTTGTGTGACATTGCAATCACAAACCTCAGTGTATTTTGTTGGGATTTTATAAAGTGCATTAACACTAAGTTGCAAATAGCTGTGATATAGAAGGAAAATGATAAATAGTTTTTACTACTTATACAATAAGAATCTGAAAAGTCCATCCATCCATTGTCTATACCAACTTGTCCTTGAAGCTGGTGCCTATCTCCAGCAGTCCTTGGGCAGGAGGCACAGTACTGTCTGGACAGGGTACCAGTCCATCACAGGGATGTAGTGCTACATACTGCGCCACCGTGCAAGTTCGTTAGTGAATGTCTCTAAGGGCTTTGCACATCGAGAGACTGCCATTTTTATTTATTCTTTGTAAGATAAGCCCAGGCTCAGTCAGACTGACTGGAGTGTGTCTGTGAACCTTATTTTTGATACTTATTAAACAATAACATTTAATGAATTTGGTCTGGACTTTGACTGGGTCCTTCTAACACATTAATATGGTTTGAACTTAATAATTCCATTGTGGCTCTAGCTGTATTTTTACTGCCGTAGTTAGTGAGTGTGTTTTATTTAAGTGTTATGCATATTTACTTGTCATTAGGACATTTATTCTGAAATGCTTAGATAGGAACTAATGTTTAGCATGTTGATTCCGCTTGTGCGAAAAAAGGTGATGCACGCTCTCAATGAAGC